>JAPVLO010000684.1:600000-823581 GCA_027257055.1 Cephalopachus bancanus
GTGCAGGTCCTCGCCAGACCTCCTCTCTGATGTGTCAAAACAAGTAAGGTTTCTAAAAATTTCTACTTCTTTAGATAAGTGAAAATTTTCCAGATTTTAAATGCATCTAAGAATTGATTCTGCCAGAATCCCAGTGTGTAAAAAAGGTTACTCTGTTTGAGTAGGTTAGCCTCCTGGGGAGGTCTGTCAGCTGTCTTTCCTGCCAATAGAAGACCATTTAGTAAACTACCTCTGGTGTGTACCTTTTAGACTGGAAGGATCTGGCACATCTGGCACATCTTCAAATTGCAACCTGTATGGCTAACATCTTGCAAAATGCAGATCCAAAAGAATTTCTATGACTCTGATTTTTTAAAACTAAACGCTCTGCTTTTTCTTAACCTATAAAATCATAAGGCTTAGAGGAAAAGTAGAAGGCCTTGGGTTAAGGTTTTGAAGTATGCTGTGTAATTTTGTAACTTAAGGACAATGTGTTGTTCCCGTAGATCTGTGGGATGATGGCTTCCTTTGAAATTTAGAGTATGAAACTGGTTAATTTGTTTTCTTTTTCTCTTTCTAAAAAAAAAATAATAATAATAATTATAGGTCTCACAAACTCTTATGCGTTGGCTCAAGTCGCAGGTAGTTTTTATCCAAAAGGCACCCGAGGCCTAATGATAAAAGGGATCATCTAGTATATAAACCTCTCATGCCATCTATAGCCCTCTTCTGCACCATTTTACAGAAAGTAGTGAAGAAGCTGGAGAAGCAAGGATAGGAGACTTGTCTAACATCACACAGCAAGTCAGAGACAAGAGTCAGGACTGACAATCATGACTCTTGGTTCACTGATAGAGCTACAAACCAAACTGCTTGAAGTACATAAACTTGGAGTCTGAAAGTGGGATGGCACGAGAAAGAATAGTGTCACATATATTTTTAATACACAAATTGGGATGTGGTACAAGTTATTGCCCTTTCTGTATATATTCTCTACCCTGGAATATAACATGGATTGAAATAACTTTGTGAAAAACAACCTTTTCAAAATTCGAGGATAATTTCGATCCCTCCCTGCACCCTAATGAAATGGCCTTTTCCTTGTCACCAACCTGTTCTTTCCCTCAAGGTGGAAGATTTGAGACTGGCATATGGTGGTGGATACTACCGGAACGTGAATGGAGTGCACGCATCTGAGCCGGTGTTAGACAGCAGGAGGAGGAACTCCGCAGTGGAGGTGACGTTTGCAGCTGAGCTGGAGCGTTCCAAACCAGAGGCAAATCCTACATTGTTGCATCAATCCCAGAGTAGTTCCTCTTTCCCTTTTGTTTATACAGACCCTGTCTTTACCACTCAGCCCGCTCCTGACCCTGATCCTAGAGACTTCTTTTCAGAGAGGAGTCCTCTAAGCTCCTTCCAAACAAGCTATAAGCTTGCTGACAATCACTTGAGCACATCTTCTGGCATCACAAGCAAAGTGAGTCCAGCAAGGCAGCTAACTTACACAGATGTGCCCTATATTCCTTGTACTAGTCAGCAGGTTGATATTATGCCTCCTCAAGTCTTTTTTTATGTGGACAAGCCACCCCAGGTGCCCAGACGGTCGCCAATCTTAGCAGAGGAAAGGACAAGGCCAGATAGCTATGTAGAGTCCACTGCAATGAAACCAGCCAAAAGAAGCACAAGGAATATCAGAGTGAAGAGCTTTCAGCAAGACCTTCAAGAACTTCAAGAAGTTATGGTCAGGACTAGTGGTAGAAGCAACATCAATGTAGATCTAGAAGAGGAAGACCCAAATTTAGAAGACGCATTTGCATGTAACATTCAAGAGCAAACTCCAAAACGGTCTCAGAGTCAATCAGATATGAAAACTGTCCGTTTTCCTTTTGGGTCAGAATTTAGACCTTTAGGGCCTTGTCCTGCCCTCAGCCGTAAAGCAGACCTCTTTACACACATGTTTGCAGAGCAGGAGTATCCAGCAGTTTTAATGGATCAGAGTACAGCAGAAAGGTATGTACCTAGTGAATCCAGTGATTCTGAACCAGAGATTCTTAAACCAGACTATTACTCTTTGTATGGCAAAGGAATAAGGTCACCCATGGCCAGAATACGCTTATCTTCTGGCAGTCTACAGCTAGATGAAGAAGATGAAGATGCATCTTTCAATGCACCGAATGCTGAAGACAGGACTTTGTTAAAACCATGGAATTACTTTTTAGCTTAAAAGTATGAACTTTATGAACATTTCTGGGTCAGTTCCATGTTATCAACAAAAAAAGACCCAAACAAACAAACAAAAAATTCCACGAATCTTTTGTAGAAATCATTTTCTCAATTACTACATATTTATTGACATTAAGGGAATCTTCTAATTTTGAGTACCTAACTTATGCAAGAGCCAGCTGCTGCCTCATTTCTTAAGCTTTACTCTTCTATTCTCTCAGAAGGGACTCTGGAACACACTCTTTCCTCACCAGCATGGTGGCAGGGCAAGGTTGGTATATATCATCTCCATCACACATTTCCTCATAGAGACATTGTAAGTGAGGGTCAGGCTCTTCAACACTGAAGAATGGTGACAGTGTGAGTTAGCATATGGAATTGGCTTCTAATGATATTTAGTGGTTCTGTAGATTGTGACTGGGTTGATCATTTTGTTCTTAAACAATACCGAACAAAGGTTTCAGTCCTTATTATTTATGTGGGGCTCAG
Organism: Cephalopachus bancanus; assembly: GCA_027257055.1. Lineage (NCBI taxonomy): Eukaryota > Metazoa > Chordata > Mammalia > Primates > Tarsiidae > Cephalopachus > Cephalopachus bancanus. The sequence goes on from JAPVLO010000684.1 coordinate 602,692, forward strand.
TAAAAAAAAGTGTTATATGTTAAGGACTTCAATTTTTATAGCGTATGTAGGGGGGCATGACCCTCCTGCAGCCTCTGGAACAAGGTGGTAACATAGATCCTCTCAACAGAATACAGGTTTAGAGTTAATCTAGGGCTTGGCAGAATTCTAAACCTATGAAATTCATGAATGAACTCAATTTCTAAAGCCATATATATATATATATGTATATATATATATATATACATATATACATATATATATAAAGGATATTATGATGTTTGACTTATAGCTTCTATATTCTTAACTATCTACTGCATATAGTGAAAGATAAATGTTAACAAGTTTGCTTATCTAACATTTTCTGCCAGATTTTTTTTTTTTTTTTTGCTGTATCTTGTTGCATGTATGTAGGCAAGGAAATGCGGTAAATGCTGTTGCAATAAAGAGTGATGAAAAATTCGTATAATTAAAAAAATAGGCTATCAATATGGTGTCTTTTTTTTTTTTTTTTTGAGTTGGAGTCTCACTCTATCACCCAGTCTGGAGTGCAGTGGCATGCTCACGGTCACCCCAGTGTCAACCTGCTGGGCTCCAGCAATCCTTCCACCTCAGCCTTCCAAGTAGCCAGAACTACAGGCATGCACCACCACAACAGGCATGAGGTCTCACCATGTTGCCCAGGCTGGTCTCGAACCCGTGGGTTCAGGCAATCCTCTTGTCCTGGCCTCCCAAAATGCTGGGATTACAGACTTGAGTCACCACGCCTGGCATGTCTTTTGTTTTAATCAATTTTGAAAGTGACTGGTTCTGGCCTATTACTAAGTTACAGAACAAGGAAAAGGAGGGAGGCAAATGAAAATGTATGGTCAGGGGTGGAAAAGTGGTAGAATTGAAGGGTAACTGAAAATAAAAAAGATAGTACTGACACCAGGCTGAGTCAATGAACCAAAATTAGGTTCTTGACCAATTTGAAATTTCTCTAGTAATTCACCTGGAAGGTATAGCATTCTATTTGGGAACTTTGTTTGGTTTATTGACTTTAATGTTAATTCCAACTTATTTACAAAATAACGTTAAGTACTAACTTCAAAGAAATGATGCAATTATATAGGCAAGCTATTTATATATATATATATATAACTTAATGGAGAAAAGATAGATGGAATAGTTTCCCTATTCTCTTAGTCTTTACATCAGAAAAAAAAACTTGTAGTATACTTTATCCCACCCCTTTCCTTCATGCTAGCATTTTCCTTTCTGCTTCTGGACTCATATCCATTTATTCATAAGTCTAGAGTAGCTATTTAATAATAAGAATATATTGAAGCCTGATCACCTATATATTAACCCTATTGTTTTTAATGCTATATTAAGTTCACCTCCAAACTTTTTTCTTTTTTTTTTTTTTTCAAACAAAAGTTATTTAGAAAGTAAATTAGAGGGAAGGAGGGAGGGAGGGAGGGAGGGAAGGAGGGAAGGGAGGGAGACAGAGAGAGAGTGTGTCTCAACCTTTTTTCTAAGAAAAACTCAACTCCTTTATGTTATATGCTATTTTTCATTTCAATTTCTGAAAACATTTAATAAATGTATTCCTGTATATGATGTCCTAATAAAACAATAATTAGGGTGTTACATAATTTATTGTTCAACCCAGGACATTTTTTAATGAAAGGGGATTTTATTAATTTTATCAATACAGGAGGCAGAAATCAGGACCGATTTTAACTGTACCTATAATTGATGTTTAATAAAATGTGAAGAGTATCTTCTAGTTTCCAAAAAACTTTGGTTTTAATGCTCCAATAGTAAATTAAATGCCAAAGAAGAAATAATTTGAAACAAATCAAACATCACACTCCACCCCCACCTCAAGGAAAACAAACATTGAGGACCATGAAATTTAAACATTTATTTTTGGACCTCCCAAAACACTGGAGTATGCTTCATCTAGAAACAGTTTACAGGACTAATAACAATATTGAGTAAGCAATACAACTTGTATGTGGGAAGCATTTGTGTTGCAAAGTTTCAAATAACCAATTTATAAATTTGTCACTTTTACTTTTACAAAAATATTCATTTACTCCATGACACGAGTTGCAAAATTATTTCCAGACCACTACAGATTATAAACTGTAATTGAGTTTCAGTTACATAGCAGGTGAAAATTTTAACTGAACCATTACTTCAAATTACAATGCATTAAAAGTAATTGTTACAGTATAGGCACTAATGAAAAGAATTTTCTTGGCATATAGCAACACAACTTTCTCAAGTATGTATATATTATGTTTAAAAAGACAATGCAATGGCCACTTTGACTAAAAACTGTTTTTCTTTACTTAAAGAATATATTTCTTCTACCATTTGGCAATTATTTAGACTTTTTGAAATTACTTTTGTGCAAAACCTAAGTTGTGCAGATCCAAACAATAAAACATTGATTATCAAGACTAATGAATGTCAATAATTCTACAACTACTGAAATAAAGCCTCAGTTCAGAACTGAGGCAGGCACAATATATATACTGGGTTTAAAAGAAAAAGGTATTACCCACTTAATAGTACCATAAATATAACTGAAAATTAACTATACAATCTAACTTAACTTTGTATAGACAGAAATCCTGTACTATGGTTATTTTCATATGAACTAAAAACTGCTCATTTAAATACCCTTTCAAAATGAACTACTGATGTGCACTGCTAATTATAAAGACCAAAACTGTATAAATAGTTTAAAGGACAATTCACTACTATGACAAAAATATGCTGGTATAAGTTATACTCATACCTGTTGACCAGGTATTTAATCACATGACAATCAGCTTTATTTTTAAGCGCTCCACATTCAAGCATATGAGTATGCAATTTGAGCTGAAGATTTAAAAATGAAGCCAGACTCACTCCCCCAGTATTACCAAAAACCCATCTTTAGCTAAATGATCTTGCTTTAAATTTCTAACCACATTAAATAAGGGTTAACTGCCTCTTTTATCTAAAAAGAAGGTAAATACTGCACACCAAGAGGTACCTTTGTTTCTACATGTTGCCTGTCGATGCTCCAAACACAGGGCTCTCAAATGTGATAATCATTGAGCTGCATGGAATATCATACCAACTTGGTAGAAGAGTCAATACTTTTCAGGTTTCATTTCCAAGAGCTTATTAAAAACTTCTGTTTTAACAAGGCATAATTTGTTTCCACCTCCCCACCAATAGTCATTTTTAGAATATACTTGTGTTTTTTTAAATAAAAGCTTTATGAAGCCTGATGATTTATGAAAGTTGAATATTTAGAATGACTTTGAAAGACCTGTATGTTTCATGAGTATACAGTTAACTAAAGATCAAAACACAAAAGTATTCATCCTAGTAGCTTAAAAAATAATGATACCTAAAAGCAAAACTGTGTCTCAACATTTACTAGAATACAGGCGAAACTATAGTATTAAAAGTTACTCCTTACAAAATAATCTCTTTAAAATACAAAATGATAAACACCATCACAAAATAGTTGAACAGCTTCTTCCAAATCTTCAATGTTGCAAAGATCCAAAAGGCACACGGAGCTCATGAATTAAGCATCGCTAAACTTGAAATAGCTTTGGTGGGTTTCTCTAGGTCCATACGAAACAGAAGCCAATAATTAATTTCTTAGGGGGATTCATCTGCTGAACACCTATAAAATTAAGAAAAACTTAAATTGATGTATGACTATGCATGTTTATACTTCCCATTTGTATGAACTCTACAATGAAGGAGACGATTCAGCAAACAAGACAAATTCTTTCTATTGAATATCATTATGTAGATATTAAAATATAAACAAGTTCAAAAATCCCTTCTGCATCTGATCTCACAACTTTTGATAGATTCACTTGCAAACTGGAAAACAGATAGGAGTTTTCCATTAAAATCAAAGGGATTTTAAGAGGGGCTTTAGTTTATGAGTACAAGTGGGCCTTATCAGATAGAAAGATCTTTAGGAGTGTGTGATTTTATAGGTCATATGATTTGTTTCAACTTGATCCCAGTGGCATCATAAACACAAAGAAAGATAAAGATGCACCAAGAAGAGATATAACAGGGTTACGGCTAAAATTAGTATCCTTTTGTAGCTTGCTTAAGCTAAGGGCTATGTGTGTGTGTGCCTATAAAAGTCTTGTTAAATTTAAAAAAAAAATGACAAGGGTACCTGCATAATGAACATTTGTAGAACTGACCCTGAATTGTACCCCACATCTTTAAAATAAAACTAAAAAAAAAAAAAAATAATAATACAAGAACTTTTTTGAGTGTGAAGAAAATCAAACAAATATTTCAAGAGACAGCATAGAAACTGAAGTCAAACATAAGGTCCTTTTATTACCTGGATTGAGTCCCTCTACCTAAATCCATTCCTTAACTTTTCATATGGGGGGGTGTCAAACTTAGGAACGTTAGCACTGGAAACTCTGCAAATCATGGTGTTTCTTAAAATTCTGAGGGTAGTGGCAAGAATGAAAGCACTCCCAAATGTTGTTTACAAGAACCCAAATAAGAATATCGCTCAGTGACTTCTGTCTATGCTTCTACTAGTAGGAAAAGGGAAAAAGAAAAAAGAACAGGCCATTTCAGTCAGTGGAAAACTACCTTGTTGTGTCTAAAGATAATCCTAAAAACTGGTGTTTAAGATGGGTAACAAACAAAACTCTTCAAGCATACAAAATTGTATTACAAGGTGACTTTGTTAGGAATAACTGATACGATTGAATCAAGGTAATTACATTGTATCATAAATTAACATTCAATAGAAAATGCAAAATAATTTAAAAAATGACATTTCGAGCTTACTTTTGAAATTTTTCAATTAATTTCTTCACCATTTTATCTGTGATGCCAGGACAGGCAGCTTCAGCCACAGCAATACTTTTCTCAAGTTCTTCAATTGCCTGATTCCTGCTAGCATTATTCTCATCCTGCTGTTTAAGCTGAGAAAGATGAATAGCTATAACATTAAAAATATTATACGACTTAAAATAGATATCCAATGCTAATGAACCTGTACTTACTTCAGCAAACACGGGTGTGATTATCATAGACAAGCAGCTCAGTGTTTGCACAAAATCTTGCTCCTTTGAACAAATAATATAGATTATACACATGAAGTTAAAATAATAACCCATGTTTTTCTTATTTTATAATAAATGCAAACTCATTTGAATTCCCCCCCCAAAAAAAATCAGAAGACCCCAAAGCATAGAGATATAAGGCAAATCTCTATGCTTTCTTCCTGTTACCAATATCCACCCATCATCCAGAAGTCTTCTAACTTCTGGGATTAAATTAGATATCTATGACTCTCTGGGCTTATGTATCTCTAGGTGAAATGTATTTTTAAAATATCAGTGGCCACTTAAATGACTTATTTGTTTGAAAAAGTGTGTCAGGAGGAAGTGATCATCGCCATATACATACTGCTCCATTCTGTAGTTTTTTTGGATCAGGCTTCTTTCGCACTGTAGTAAAGCTCCATTCAGGATGAGCATTATTTTCCCTGCTGGTGGATTCCCTAAAGAGATTGTCAAAGAGATTCCTAAATGATTCAGCTTGGTGAAAACTGAAGGTAGAATCAGAAGACATATTTGTCCCAATGAAAAGGCATTTGATCTCAGTTTCAGGTGAATACTATGTTTTACTACAGAGTAGTAGTGGTTCTCAACAATAAGTGCGCTTCAGAATCCCATTGAGACCTCCTACCATATGTAAATACCTGTCCCCAACATCTGAATCAGGATCTCCAGTAGCGTGGCTTATGATTGCTTTAAGGTTCCACGGGTAACCCTCATGGGCAGCTAAAACTAACAACCATTACAACAGAGTACAAAATATCCTGATATATTTTATCTCTTTCAAATGCTGGGTAATTTCTCATAAATGAAGGAATCTGGGAGTATTATCTAAAGAGATTTGCTGTTGCCTTTGGGCCAGTTCAGCTGGCAGAGGACTAAATTCTGGTTACAGCCTCTAGACTCTCCTAGTCTAAATTAGGTTAGGGACTTAGATGCTAAATTGTTAATGTAAATACTGACACTAAAAAACATTATAACTTTTTCAAGGAGTAAAAATCAAAACATAACTGAGTATTTAAATGGTGTGATCATGGTTTGATATGTGACCAAGAGGTGGGAAAGGCCTGGAGGTCAGTTCTCCAGAGGGATTTTGCAGGTTGCCATCAAAGTCTGAGAAGACATAGCACCTTATTACTTTGGACAAACTAATATAACACCTTTATTTGAATCTTGTTCCAAAATTTTGTAATATACTCAACATCCACTAGGGGTTAGACCGAGACCATTTAAAACTAGAGTTATTCCCCTCAAAGAAAAACATGTTTCCAAATTCATTGTATTCCACAGACTGTGATTGAAAAAGACTTTTGCAGTTTCTAAGGTGAAACTCAGAATATGGTTTATATTTTATGCCACAGCAAGCACACTGGATCATAGTTAAAAGATATGCAATGTTTAAATGAGCTACCTACATACAAATAAAATAATTTGTACGTACGAATCAGAGCCCTCGGAATCAGATTCATCATCACTGTGCCCTTCTGCCTTCCATCTCTTAAATCGATCTATCAGTTCAGTCAGATAAGAAGTCTTCTTTGAATTTTTTACAATGAATTTGTGTTTCAGAAGTTCTTTTGCTGTAGGACGCTAAGGAAAAAAATCAAGGATGCATAACTATTTCTAGCGCTTATGATTACAAGGGGGTGGTAAAAAAATCATTTGAATTATCAAGCTGAAAATTATAAAAGTATGTCTGTAGACATAAGGATGATTAAAATGCTGTAGGAAAAATAGTTAATTGTATTATTGAAGTGGCTCAAGGCAATCAAACTAAATGTATCACTTTGGTACCCCAATTTGTTAAAGCCCAATGGGCAGCAGGTGGCCTACCTACCAGCGAAATGGCAGGCAAGGCCTTCTTAAAAGCAGAGAAACAGAAACACATGGCAGGATTTAGGAAGCAAAGTAAAAATTTACAGATATTTCAAAGCAATGCTTGAAAATACTTTAATTGCGTTTACTATAAATTGAAGAAAACTAGCAATACTGTAATTTTGTTATCTGCACGCATCTTATAATCCCTCTCCCTCAAGCATCAGTTCCTACTGCATCTAAATGCAAACACTAGGTGCTATGGAGGATATCTCCACTGCATTTTATTAATATCAGAATGTTTATTATCAACTTAAAAATATTTTATCAAGCTTAGTCAGTTCTTGTGTATTTCTAGTCTCTAGAAGTCACAAGGCAGCTTTATTTTACCAACAGTAAAAAACTGTAATCAAATTTGCCAAGTGAATGAGTAGAGCTCACTAGACTAGGAAAGGTATAAAAACTTCATGTTGAAGTTTCTAAACATTAAATACAAATAATTAAACATAAACATAACTTTTCATTAAAGGGGAAAACACAGCTTAATAAAAATAATCATATTTATATGTATACTTTAATAATTACATAATATAAACTTTATTTCTCAAATTTATTTCTCCTTTAAATAAGACATGATTAATAGAATAAGAAGGAAGGTGGAAAACAAAAAAGGTGCGGGGAAGGATACAAAGAACTAAGGATCTGGTTAAAAACTGAATAGAATTAGCAATACAGAGGGAAGAACCAGGTCCTGGATGGATCTTAGACCATTTTCACATTTCCCCACCGCAGGAAAAGCTACCTTTGTTATAAGTAGATCTAATAATAGAAAACAAATAGTAGTAATAGTAATATGTACTCACGAATGATGGATCTTTGTTCAGGCAAGCATCAATAAACTCCTTAAAAGACTTAGTAAAGTCTCCAATAAGTGTTGGAGGATTGTTTTTTGGAATAAGAAACAGAACTCTCATTGGATGCATATCAGAATTAGGTGGCTCTCCTTTGGCTAGTTCAATAGCAGTAATTCCCAATGACCAAATATCAGCCTATGATAAGAGAAATATATATATATATATATATATATCTCAAATAAGTACAATAACAAATGTGTTATAAAAATACATATTATATATAATACATATGACTTTGTAACTCCATTCCAATATACTGCCACAATAGTCTGTGAAATGTAATGATCATACAGTATTTCAGTCTCTCAAGAAATGTAATATTAATCCATTTTTATTAACAGAATTCCCTTATTTAAAAAATGATTGAATTCCTTACTTTGTGCCAGCTACCATTCTAGGCACAGAGAATTCTGGTGGTGAATGTCAGACAAAATTTCTGCTCTCAAGGGGCTTACATTCTAGTAAAAGAGACAGGTAAGGAAGTAAATCATTAATGCATCACATGGTGCTATGTCTGTGAAGAAAATAATGAAACAGAGTAAAAAGATATGAATTATGGATCAAGGAGTTACAAATTCACATAGGATGGCTAGGGAAGACTTTTTTGTGTGGGTGATGTTTAAGTAGAGACCTGATCAGGCAAAAAGTTATTTCAGACAGACGGAAGGTCCTGAGGTCAAGGTATTCTTGCTATGTTTGAGGAACAACAATGAGGCCACTGTGGCTGAAGCAGATAAAGTAGGGAAGAGAGTGTTAGGAGATGAGGCGGGAGAGGCAGACAATGGCCAGATTATATAGACCTTTATATGTCACATTAAGGATTCAGGATTTTATTCCAAGTGGGAAGAAAAGTCACTGAAGTGAATAGGGTCCAAATATTACCATTATCTGGGGAATTTAGGACTAAGTAGCAAAATAGGACATAACTCTAGCTTAAAAACCACTTATGAAATACGGAAAAATAAGGCAGTTTTTAAACTAGAATGGCTGCTACATACAATTTATTAAGAAAAACAAAACGATTTGTACAGGTAACACTTTACTTTTGAGTCATAAGCTGACTGTTGAATAACTTCAGGGGCCATCCAAAATGGAGTTCCAACAAAGGTATTTCTTTTAATTTGTGTATCTGTCAGCTGGCCAGCAACTCCAAAGTCAGCAAGTTTAACATCTCCTTGTTCTGAGAGCAAGACATTGGCAGCTAGGAGGAAAAAAGAAAAGAAATAAGAACTCAGCTTGCTCAGAATGCATCTATTTTTCTCAGGTTCATTTTAGATTTTTGTATACCTTTTATGTCTCGGTGAATTTTCTTTTCTGAATGCAGATAGTCTAGACCTTTTAAAATTTCCTTTAGCATGGTAGCGATCTGGAACTCATCAAATGGACCAGCTCGAAGCTTAATGGGAAGAATACACACACACGTATAAAAATTTGAAATCACAAAATTCAGAGTTGATATCTTTGAAACAAGAGAATCATTTAGACAAATGAAGCAGTTCTTTTTATTAAACTAATATTTAAGCAAATGAAGACAATGTTTAAATGCGAAGGAAGAAAGCAAATTTAAGTCAAAGGGCTGAGCAAGGTTGTTTTTGTTTTTTGTTTTGGGGGGTTATTTTTTTTTGAGTTGGAGTCTCACTCCATCGCCCATGCTGGAATGTGGTGGCATGATCACGGCCACCCCAGCGTCGATACGCTGGGCTCTGATGATCCTTCCGCCTCAGCCTTCCAAGTAGCTGAAACTACAGGCGCACGCTACCACACCCAGCTAATTTTTTGATTTATTATAGAGACGAGGTCTCACCATGTCGCCCAGGCTGGTGTCAAACACGCGGGCTCAGACAATCCTCTCACCTCAGCCTCCCAAAGTGCTGGGATTACAGACTAGAGCTGCTGCGCTCGGTCTCTGAGAAGGTTTTTTAAATGATTAAATTTAATTTTGAAAAATACTACAAGCACTATTATCTATATACTAGGCTTTAAATTCTGAGGTTTCTGGATATTTGCATCAAAGATTTAACAAATATGCTTAAATAATGACAGAACCACCTATCTTTTCTTCAGAATTAAAAAAAAAAAAGAAATCAGCTACTTAAATTCTGGCATTTGTTGTTAAACAGTTCTTACATATTGACACTGCACTCATTTTTAGACCGGACAATCCCTAAGATTTCCACAGCAACTACTTGATCATATCCGTCAGCATTTATATGTTTCAATAATATTGTAAAGAATAGAACCTTTTTGAGACTCAAATTGCACATTTAACCAGGAATATAATAATTAAACTATTCAGACTTTCATTTTAAAAAAAATTACTTTTCAAATCATGGAGGGATAATGTTTTTCAAATAAATGTAACACATTGCCCTTTCTTTCCCCATCCCTGTACCAAAGCCAATAGTTCCCACTGGAATACAAGGAAAGCAATGATCAGGTTTCAGGAGAACTTGTAATGGAATATCTGAAAATCTCTCTTTAAAATAAATGGTTATTTTAAAATTCTCGTACCTCATAAAACACAAACAGTGGACTGTACAATATTATTACAGGAAAGGGTGGAGATCGAAAGTCAGAGCTGAGGTAGAGTTCTGTTTGCTGGAAGGAGGGAAGAGGTGGTGAAAATCAAACATTGCCCACTCTGCCTCACACTGGGAGGGATCCACAGCTCTTTGGCACCTTGTGTATTTCATCTTTCATGAATGCCATATTTATACTGAATAAATGGCACTTTCATGTTGAAATTTAACAACTCAAAATAGAACTCATACTTCGGTCTCACCATTTAATGTTAACTGTGTTCTGGGTATATGGTATACTGCAGGGATGTTTGTAATTCAATAAGTCTCTTTCCTGGGTAACATTATCTATTTACTCCCAAACATATCAACTTCCACTCCCAAAGTTTCTATTTAAACAGTAGTAATTAAAGTAGTTTCTAAAGTCTTTTAGAAAAGGTGGAAATGGCATATTATTTTATTGATGGCTGGCAATGAACTTCTGAGGGTACTACCAAATAACTGAAGGACAAATGTTGTACTATCTAAGATTGGCACTTAGTATCATGTGATAATAAAACACTGGCAAAAGCAGAGAAGGTATATCCTTGGTTACTTAAGTAATTGGGCTAGTCCATGCAAGGACTATTATTTATCATTCTGAAGGACTTCTAAACATAACATAAATAAGGTGGTATGCTACCTAATACATAATTTTTTAAAAGAATTAAGTCAAAAACAACAATAAGAGGTCCTGAAGATCCATAAAGTTTATTTGCTATATTTTAGGTTCAGTTTAAAATTCAATAAAATTTCAATTAACTGGGTGCTGGAGGAGGATGGGAGGAAAGACTGGCAGGGAAGTGGGCATGAGGTGGTAGAGTAGGAGGTTTTCTACTTCATTTTTTTCCTTTCCTTTTTTTTTTTTGAGTTGGAGTGTAGTGGCAGGCTCAGGGCCACCCCAGCATTGACCTGCTGGGCTCTGGCGGTCCTTCCGCCTCAGCTTTCCAAGTAGCCAGAACTACAGGCGTGCGCTATCACGCTTGGCTAATTTTTGATTTATTGTAGAGATGAGGTCTCGCCAAGTTGCCTGGGCTGGTCTTGAACCTGTGGGCTCAGGCAATTCACTTGCCTCTGCCTCCCAAAGTGCTGGGATTACAGGCTGAGCCACCGAACCTGGCCTTCTACTTCATTTTCGCAGAGAAAATTTTACCAGAACTTGTGGTTATAATGTTTCTTTAGACATGTTGGTAGTTTTAGAGAAGAGACAAAAGGGAATTGGAAAGGGGAAAAGTAAAGTATATGAAACAAAGGCTTTAAAAAAATGTCTGATACAACCTTGGGAGAGATAGTGTTAAGATCGGCATCTACTGTCCTCAGAGTACATAACTGAGCTTCTCTCTAATGATTGAAGCCTTCGCCACATCTCTAATAGGTAACACCTCTGCCTAAGGGCAGTGTACTGACCTTGTGTAATTTGCATCTGTTGTCAAGTGAGAATGTGCAAGAGAGGGACATTTGCTCTTTTAAGACTACATTTGTGGGCTCCTGAATCTTCCCCCCCACTTTTTTGGCTTCCAGCCAGTCCTTAATGCAGCATGCTATGTTATGCCTGCTCTTATGGTTAGCATATTATTTCCAAGGTTTTTTTTCTTAGTGCTCATGTTTTATTTTATTCACTTTATATGTTTGTGTTATAAGCCACTACAATTATTTTTGGAAAGAAGTGAAGTATAAAAAAATTCAATTAAATAATGCACAATATTCTCAAAGTCTTCTCACATTCAACTAATTATTTTTCAAGAATGGGAGGGACTCTTGAAGTACACACTATATGATGTTGATATAAACTACAAGCCATAATTGTATATTATTCTATTAGTCAAGCATCAATTACCAGTTTTAAGTGAGAAACACTCTCTGCTCAAATCCCTCTTGTTTCTGGTAGCAGAGCCCTCCTGTACATTAAATGTACTTCTTTCTTAAATTCACCAAATAATAGCATTCATTTGTACAGGAGAATACATGGAAAAGGAATAACACATCTTCTCATTATCTGCTCTCCCTATGAAGTCTAGTTAAATGAAGTTTATAATTAAATAACAATACTATTGAATTTTACAGATAGAAAAACAAAATTAGCAATTACTAATTCAATTTCTTCATTTAACTTTTGAAGAAATTAAGGCACGAAGGGGTTAAATGGCTTGTCCAATATCAACCTGGCAGTCAGTAGCAGAACTGGGACTGATACCTACGTCTTTTGATTCTCAGCTAATACAATGCTGACAGCATTTTAAATTGATTGAATTGATACCAATTGCTATTTTTAAAAAAACAGTCTTGCTCTGTCACCCAGACTGGAGTGCAATGGCACAATCATAACTCACTGCAGCCTCTAACTCCTGGGCTCAAGTGATACTCTCACTGGAAGCTTCAGAGTAGTTAGAACTACAGGTGCTTGCTGCCACGCCTAGCTAATTTAAATTTTATTTTTGTAGAGATTGGGTCTCATTGTGTTGCCCAGGCTTGTCTCAAACCCCAGGCCTCAAGTGATCCTCCTGCTTCAACTTCCCAAAGCGTTGGAATTACAGATGTAAGTCACTGTGCCCTGTCGCTATTTGTTATCCAGTAGAAACCAAAATGGTAGGACTGGATTAAGATTTCATAAAACTGATCAAACTACTACTAGGGGATATAGATTAGGGTGGTTAGTTGAGGTTAGGCCAGTGTTCAACGCTTAATAATCCTATCAGTGATTTTGATGAACAGAGTGGCCTAGCTTTGCCAGTGCCTACAAAATGAGGAATGACATAGTGAGCACTTTGAGGGACCAAGTAAGGTAACTGATACATTTTGAAAGAGCTCTTACTAGTCAAAAAAAAAAGGAGGACCATGGGACAATTGAGAGGCTTCTTGTGAACAAACGATTGAGATAGAAATGAGATCATTTAACTTCAAGAGGAGAATGAAGCCTGAGTCCGTATGCATGAAGGATTATTAAGCAAAGAAACACCAGTGGTGTTCTATCACTAGAGAGGAGAGAAAGAAAAAAATGAACTCAAGCTTTAGGATATACGAATTAGATTAGACACAAGGAAGGATTACCAAATTCAGCAACTGATTAAACTGACATGAATTCCTAATAGTAGATGAGGCTCTCCATCAAGTTTAATTACCATTTCTTTAGAATTTAAATATGGTTATGCCTAAAGAAAAGAAAATCTCTTATAGTCATTTCTGTTCATAGGATTATTTGAATCCTTGAGTCACTGGCAGTCAAGGTTAAAGCCTTTTAAAAAATATTTAATCATTTTGGTTAGGAGAAACCATCTCCACCTAAAAAATAATAAAAATATTACTTGGTGATCTTAAAACGGTTTCTTCTTAAAAACAGCATACTCTATAATTTCAAAGACAGAAGAATGCAGATAGAAGTCATATAATATTAAAGGTGAAAGGGAACTTAGAAATAATATGGTGCAACTTCTTTATTTTATAGTACACCCAAGTCCACAAAGTTTGCGTCTCATTCATAGTCACAGATTTAGTTATGAGTAGAGCTAGCTTTGTAACCTCAGACCTCCATAAGCAATCCCAGTGGTCATTCTACTACATCAAGTTTCCTCTCACAATAAATATTGAATTGTAAATATAATGTCATAGTAGTAAAGATTTTAAAGAAGGAAAAAAATAACCCAACATAGATTAGGGTCACACTAACTTGGGGGAAAACAGTGTTTCTTAAAGGCATTATGTGTATGAACACATCTTCATCAGGTAGAATTTTCCTGCACACTGTAGGATTTTAGCATTTTGATCTCTGCCCACTAAAAAGGCAGCAGCAGTCCCAAGTCATTGTGACCACCAAAAATGCCACTGCATTTCCAATGACCTATAGAGGGCCAGAAGAAACTGTAGAGAACTGGATCTGTAGGCCTACTTGGTAAGAATCCTAGAACCAGTATCATAGTCAATTCAGGCTGCTGTAACAGACTATCACAGAGTAAATGTCTTAAGCAACAAACATTTATTTCTCACAGTTCTGGAGACTGGGAAAAATGTCCAACATCAAGGTGCTAGCAGATTGGTATCTGATAAAGGCACTCTTCCTAGTTTCCAGATGGCCTTCTTCTCACTGCATCATCTCAAGGTAGAAAGAGAGTTAGAGAACACTCTCAGGTCTCTTTTATAAGTGCACTAATGCCATTCATGAGCACTCCACCTTCATGACCTAATTAATTTCTAAAGGCCCTACCTCCTAATACTATCACATTGGGGGATAGGATTTCACCATATGAACTTTGAGGGAACACAAACATTCAGTCCATAATAACTACTTCCAGTGACAGTTCTCTCAATTACATATTGTTAATTTATTTTTATTACTTATTTCTTTTGAAACAGGGTCTTATTCTGTCACCTAGGTTGGAGTGCAGTGGCACAACCATGGCTCACCATAACCTCAGACTTCTGGGTTCAAGTGATCCTCCTGCCTCAGCCTCTCAACTGACACCTGGGACTGCAGGTGTGCACTACCACACCCAGCTAATTTTTCCCTTTTTTTTTTAGAGAGATGAGGTCTTGCATCGTTGATCGGGCTCTCCAACTTCTGGCCTCAAGTGATTCTCCCACCTCAGCCTCCCAAAGTGTTGGGATTACAGGCATGAGCCACCATGTTCGGTTACATATTTTTGTAGAATCTAAGGGCACTCAGTTTTTTTCAGGGATAAGCTTGCAAAAAAGTCAGACTTAAAACTGACATCAATTGACATACATTTGCTTCTAATTTTGAGGATTTTATTTTATTATGTGATTTGCACTTCTTATATACTCTTAGAATGATGGCAACATGCTCAAACCTACAATACATCTGTACCTACATAAGGGCAATTGTCCTAAATAAATAATTTCACTAGAACATATTAACTAAAGCAGCCACTTAGCTTGCCCAAAAGTCATTGCCCTTCAATGAAAAGAAAAAAAGTTAAAGTATGGATAGATGTGCGTGTGTGTGCACGCGCATGTGTGTATGTGTAAGTACTTAAAAATACTTACAAGATCCAGTGCTGAGCCACCACCTAGGTATTCCATTATTATCCATAATTTTGAACCCTGTAAAGCCATGAAACAATTTAATAATTACAAACACGAGGCAAAATAACATACTAGCAAAAGTGTTACATCTCAAATACTAATGCACATTCAAAAATACAAGTTTAAAAGTGGTTGCTTGCAGCCACAAAAAGGAACAAAATTATGTCCTTTGTAGCAACATGGATGCAGCTAGAGACCATCATCCTAAGCAAATTATCACAGAAACAGAAAACTGAATACCACATGTCCTCCCTTATAAGTGGGAGCTAAACACTGAATGCACACACAGGCACAAGGATGGGAACAACAGACTCTGGGGACTCCTAACGGGGGCTGGGAGGGAGGGGCTAAGGGTTGAAAAGCTACCCACTGGGTACCACGCTCACCACTTGAGTGACAGGCTCAATAGAAGCCTGAACCTCACCATGATGCAGTATGCCTATGCAACAAACCTGCACGTACTACTGAATCTAAAAATAAAAATTAAAAAATAAAGTTTTAGATGCTCGTGTGCAATTAAAAAACAAATGGTTACCTGGAGCCCAGAATATAATTTTTCCATTGAACATTGCAAATGAAAGTAAAATTCTGAGTTTAGACTCCCACCCAGTCTATTTTGCCTATGATATGACAAAACAAGAATATTTGTTATTGTTGAACTATTAAAAATTTTATATAAAACCCAGAAAGATAAATTTTACCTTTAAATAATTATCTTGGATGATGATATTAAAAGGAAAAGATAGTTACACTGAAGAATGAGGAGGTAAATGAAGACTTGCAGACATTTTGAGTGCTTCACATGTGATTTTAGAGTTTGAGGACAATGAATATTTTGCTGTATTTCACTTGTTAGCTTTCATTTGATTTAATGTACTCCACAACTTTTATCAGTCATGATTAATGGACTTTTTTAGTACATACATGGAAGCTAGGGAGAATATTATCTAATTTTCCTCTGGTATAAATGGATTTAAAAAGGGGGAGTGTCTAACTTAAAAAGCATATGATTACTCCAGGTGGAATTAACTTCACTGTGAGCTGAAAAAGAAGAAATGTGACTCATGGCGGGGGAGAGGATACATGCTTATGAATTCCAAAACAAGTATACACAAAAACAGGTGTACACACAAACATACATACACCATTTAGTTCTATCAGTTAAACATTGGGGGGAAAACCATTAAACCCCTTTTTCCAGCTATAATATGAAATACTAGGGACCATCTCTCTATATATACCATTTCATGAGTGGTATTCTCTGAATTTTTGTGGAACCACAAAACTGACTGGAAGTAGAAAGGTTGATTTTCCTATCCTGGCAGCATCCAAGTTGTGACTGGATTGTATTCCAAAAGTTCATTTTTAAGTAAGACGTTGAGAATTTTGAAAGCAAACATTTTACCATAAAAATAATGTCTAGGTTCCTGGGGTAGTACTTCGAGAAGACAATTTCACACGAATGTATTCACAGTATAGCATGAAGAATACCAGAGAAACTCACTACTATTTATACCTTAACAATTTGTCTATGGGAAAAATATATTCAGTGTTGTGCTTCAACTTGGGATGCCAGAAACACATTTCTCACCTTTACAGCCCCAGCTGTGGGATGAAGATTCTCAAGCTACTGCCAGTAGCCCTGAAACTCCAAAATCCCTGGGAGGTACTCAGAAGTTCAATTTAAAATCTCCAAGTATCTCCATGGGGCTGGGACCTTATCAAGGCAGAGAATGGACTCCAGTGACCTGATGATGAGTGCTTAGGGGATGAGGAAGGTTGAAGAATCAGAGTGGAATTGACATCATAGTATGGGGAATGGGATGTGCCTAGGGTTAGAGACCAGAAAGGGAGGGCTCAGTTAATTAAGACAAAAGAATTCTCCTTTCTTGATGCTGACACTATGTAGAATGCATAAGAGCAAGAGGGGAACAGCGCTCCTTTACCCTATCTACCTCCTCCACAAATTTTGACATCTATTCTGTCTTGCCATAGCTGGCCAGCTTGAACTGAGAAAAGAAAGCTGAGACTTTGTTAGCAGTGGTGTCTACAGTAGTAAAGACAAGAAGTAAATTCCCACAATAGTGGCGAGTGAAGAGGAGTTCCAGGATAGGTTCATGTAACTTGTATTTGGGTATAGAAATTAGGCACTCAGAATCCAAGAATCGTGAGCCTGATATATCTTTATATCTTTGTCCAAGAGAAGAAAAAGTGGTTCTTAATTATCGTAATACTATAAGAAATGGATTGACAGTAGTGGGAAACTGCTGGGGGTGGGGTGGGATTGGCAGTTGAGGGAAACTGCCAGGGGAGAGGGGGCACACTTTATCAACAAGGGTACCTGCATAACGAACATTTGTATACCTAATCCTGAATCGTACCCCACATCTTTAAAATTAAAAATTAAAAAAAAAGAAAAAGGGGTTCTTACAATGACATATAGCTTAAGAATTTTTTCTTTTGCCACAAGTTTTGTTTCTGGCAGGTACTATATCATAAGAATTCGGAAAGTTTCCTATTCACCTGACATTTAAAAGAAAAATATCATATAAAACATGATTCCTGCAGGTCTCTATGAATGAAAGCATCTGTTTTCCAAGTTAAAAACAATGTGTCTCTTAGTCTGTACCAGTTCAAAATGGAAAGTTGCCAACTGTCTGTCACTAAAAAATATTCATA
Organism: Cephalopachus bancanus; assembly: GCA_027257055.1. Classification (NCBI taxonomy): domain Eukaryota; kingdom Metazoa; phylum Chordata; class Mammalia; order Primates; family Tarsiidae; genus Cephalopachus; species Cephalopachus bancanus. The sequence continues at coordinate 620,788 of JAPVLO010000684.1, forward strand.
GAAAGCTTGCAATGTGACTTTACAAAGTAATATACACTGATGAGTTATCAAAGACACGACTAAGCAATTTCCAGATCTGAAAATAAGGCATCCTACCAGCAAGCAAGCTGCTCCGTGGAAGTAGGACTCCTCTGAGACATGCAGGGGACTAGAGCTACCTAACTGCTTTTCTAGCTGCCTCCTTCTGATCGCCACTTCTGGAGATAAGCCTCACTGAAGGATGACTACAGATCTGAACATTAAGAAGATCTCTAGGCAGGCACGGACCTGACACAAGGCTTGAGTGAATACCTATGGGAATGGTGAGCTGGCGAGACTCCTTGCTGCTCAAGGAAGCTTAACCTATAGAAGCTCTTCTGAATAATTCCTTGTTCACAGCAAGTCTCAGTGGCTCAGTGGAATCACCAATCACAAGCAAAACCAAACCAAACTAAAAACCCTAACCTTATGGTCCTATTATTTTGAAGGATGACAACTTCTACCTTTGACTTCTAATAAAACACTTTAGTGTTGGGTTTAGTTTGCCTTTTAAATACTTTAAAAGGCTATGATGGTATCTACATACTGGTTTACAATTCCTCAAGAGCCAAGAGACTGTAAAATATAGTCATAAACCCAGTATATTTAAGCATAGGTAGCCCCTGAAGGAAAATTCAACTTTTCCACTTATAAAAACCATTTGAACAATGGTTTGAAGGAATAAGCTTAAAGTCCTGCAGCAACATGGGTGGTCACTCACAGTCTGGACACCGTCCCCAAATTCAGAACATCTAAAGAGTAACTGCGAGCCGGGCTCGGTGGCTCAGCCTGTAATCCCGTGCCTTTGGGAGGCTGAGGTGAGTGGATTGTCTGAGCCCGCGGGTTCGAGACCCGCCTGGGCAGCGAGACCTCATCTCTACAATAAATCAAAATATCAGCTGGGCATGGTAGCGCATGCCTGTAATTCTGGCTACTCGGAAGGCTGAGGCGGAAGGATCACCGGAGCCCAGCAGGTCGAGGCTGCGGTGGCCGGGAGCGGCCACTGCACTCCAGTCTGGGCGACAGAGTGAGACTCCAACTCAAAAAAAAAAAATAAAAAATAAAAAAAATAAAGAGTAACTGCTCTAGAGTTGTACTAGTTACTGGAAAGAAGTTGGAGCCTACTGTTAAGAAAGTAGTGGTGTCTTAAGTATCAACTCTGTCATCTCATTAGGCCTTTGAACCCCAATTGTTTGCCATTAATGCAGACACTTGGCCAGGGAGGGAGAAATGCTACATAGAACTTGGAATTCATTTGTTCATAAAAATCATTTAAAATGAACATTATATGTATTTGAGATAGCATTATTTAGAGTATATGCATGTTAAATTAAGTGATCGAGTCTATTAATCCAATAGCGAATCATAACATAGGCTGCATAATTGAAATAAGCCAGTCACAAAAGGACAAATATACGATTCCATTTATATGAGGTGCCTAGAGTTGTCAAATTCAAAGAGACAGAAAATAGAATGGTAGTTGTCAAGGACTATGGGGAGAGGGGAGTTATTATTTAAAGAATACAGAGTTTAAATTAATGAATATATTCTGGAGATGGATGATGGTGAGGGTTGCATAACAATGTGAATGTACTTAATGCCACAGAGCTCACTTAAAATGGTTAAAATGGCAAGTTGTACATCTTACCACAATTTAGAAAAACACTCAGTGCATAAAATTTTATAAAATTGCAAGGGACAGTAAAGATCATCTTGCCTAAAATATAGCTAGACAATTTACTACCTCTGAGTCATTTTCCTCCAGCTTGGAATGCCTTGTCTATAACCCACCCTCGCATCTCAACCTCCACCAAAAGCATGCTCAAGACCTAGTTCAAATGCAGCCGCACCAGTTTTAGGGTTATTGCACTTGATGTTCTTACAGATAAGCAGGTTATTAATACGAGGCAAGTTATAAACACATATCTGGGGAGAGAGACTGCAAACAGAGACACAAATTTAGAAGTCATCAGAATAAAGTGGATGAGATTGACCAGGGCAAATATGCAGAATGAGAAGAACACACATAGTAGGCACTTAACAAAGAAATGTTTGTTGAATTCAGGCTAATGTGGGGCTTCTTAGAGGTGTGTTATATTACGTTTAAAGCTATTTCTATTTTGAGGAAAGAATGAACATTTTAAGAAAGAACAAAAAAATTCCTTCCTTAATTTTCTTCAAGTTTTATAAACGAGCTCCAAAAATGTTAAAAATAAAAGGATATTCCAGAGACATTGAGCATAAACTGAGTGTAAGGACACAAACAGTTTCAGCAAAAATAATGAGAAGGCCAGAAAACTGTACAGACTGTTCTAAAATATTTTACTTCATTCATTCAGTTCTTTTTTTCATAAATACCCCTGGTGGGGGAAGAGACAACATTTCCTTAACATACACAGAAATCTAAAGGCAATTTTCAGCAGCAAATAAAGGCATGATTCAAATTCTGTTCGATGCCCGAGTGAGCTTCATTTTAAGATTTACATTGAACTAGAAAAATATTTAAAGATTATGAAAGATTATTACAATATTATGAGATCAGAAGGGAAGGGTCTGCTTATTTTAGCACTCTTCATAAAGACTAACTTTGTCAAGAAAATCTGCAGTGAACTAAAATTAAAGGAAAACACTGTGGTCATACTGATGTGTTTGTCTGGTTTTTACTCTTGTTTTTAAAAATGAAGTTATACAGTGAGCTCACTCAAAATGAATACCTAGTATATTTTTTTGCATGTCTCAAGGAAATCACTACAACTACATACAGTTTCAAAGAGCATATAATTTTCTCTCAAAAGCAATGACCTTTTCTTCCAGCTTATGCTGAAGTCTTGGTTTTGCATGATATCCTGTGTAAAAACAACATGAGAAAAACCCATATCCTACTTTGCTCAATTAACTTGATTCACAAAGTGCCCCATATCACTTGAAATGGAAGGACGGGGAATAATAAGTACATAAGTTGATTGATAATGGAGTTCCCTGATGGTACTAGTAGAATGTGGTCTTGAATTATGTTGACTGTATTAAACAGAACCCTTTTACATTTGATGTGATTTTAGCTTAGGAAAAAAAAAAGGCAAACCCACATAGTCATACGATGTTTTAATATAAGTGAAAAATAAATGAGTTTGCCAATTTAAGAAAATGATTTAAATAAATAGTTTGAGAAGGTTATAGGATCATAGGATATTTTTCTGTGTGTGCATATACTTATGTTCATAGAGAGAGATACATGTATATACACACATATTTATTTACTTTAAATAGATTCAGAACAAAAATAGTCAATATCAGCCAGTTGTGCATTTATATAATTTCATCATGAAGTAACAAGTTCTTCAAAATAGTCTTTCACATCGTAGACGTTAATGATGGGTAAAGGAGATAATAATAATTCAGTTTAATTTTTTAGGAGGACATTTTAGACAATGGTTTTGTATCACGGATTGTTCTGAGGACATTCGACACTCAATATTTGAAACAAAAAAATTAGTTTTTATTTATTTAATGATTAAGCAATTACCAGGTGACTAGAACATGCACACTATTACTGTGATACTAAAAAAAAAACCCTAAAATTTTAGCAATGGAAAATACAAAGAGCTGTAACTCATTTTCCATGAGTACTAAATATGAGTAAACAAAGGATATATGAAACAAATAAAATGATCAAACCACACCAGTATTGATTTTCAATATATTATAGAATAGCCATTTTAAATAGGGCTTATTTAATATTTAAGTCAGCTATCAAAAATAGCTTATCTCTACAGATGCCTAAAAATAGCGGTGTTCAGTTTTGCTCTAGAGTAGATCTGGAATTACCAGGATTCAATCCAGAAAGAGTAAACCAGAATGAACACACACACACACACACACACACACACACACACACACACACACACGACAACAAACTCCTGGGGCTGTGTACAACCAAGACTGCTACAGGAATTACAAAGAGAACCTAAAACTACCGAGACTGAGTAATCACTCATAAGATTTCTAAAACAAAATACAGTCTGCTAACTTAGCTTTTAAGAAACAAATATGAAAGTAAAATTATCCCACAGAGGACCAAATAATTATGTATGTAGTAAAATACAGTAACAGTTAACACTTAGAAGTAAATGCTAAAATTGGATAGAAATTACTAGCATTATCACTTTCTCTTGGAGGTCTTTTCTTCATACCACTCCTGAAAAGTAGATGTGATTACTTGCTTATTTGTGCCTCATCTATTCTTTGTACATACTTTAACCATAAAATCCGCACCATTTTAATGCAATACTGGACTGTGGGTGCCTTGACAACAGTAGTGAATTCATTTTTATATTTTCAACTCCTGATACAGTATATGATACCTAGCAGCTGTTTAATGATTCATTCTATTATGCATTCATTCTACATGCATATAATATTAGAATAAGTCAGGCTTTGTAAAAAGGAAATTGATTAATTTCTATATTAGCTAATATAGATACAGACGAATCAAGAAAGTGATGACAGAGTGAGGTCACCAAGATGGCAGAGAAGAAGACACCAGCTTCGTTACTCCCCTCCCTTCCTCCCCTCCACCACACAAACCAGATATAGACAACAATCCACAAAGGCCCATTTAAGAATCTACAGCAATACAGTGGAGCAAAAAAAGAGAGACTATCCCTACAGAAAGGATCCTGGTGATATCAGCATATCTGAGAGGCCAGGAGATCGCTAGGAACAGAAAGTCTATCGGTATCACCACAGAGTCACCATACTCCCCAGCAACCTGCTCCACAGAGGGCACTGGCACCTCTTGCTACAGAGTTAGTCAACAGCCTTTGCTGCTAGGGAACCCCAGAGAGAGACACGGCTATAAAACCCTCCCTGCTCAAGAGCAGACACTGATGAGCCACTTGGGGAAAGGAGCCATCACCTCTCACAACCTCCCAAGTACCCCAATCCTGAGCTCCAGTCACCCCACAAGTGTCCACACTCCAGACCCAGGCTCGGTGGTTGTACTGCACTCAACCATGCTTCAGACACTGAAGTCACTTCCATAGAAAGCTAGCATACACCTTGGGGCCCAGAGTCAAGTTCTGCGAGTGTGCCTGTACTCTGGAAATCTGCACAGCCACCACCGAAAGTTTGCTTGTGCTTTGGAATCTGGACAGGCTCAGTGGTTGCACCACACCCAACCACAGCTGAAACACTAGAGTCACCACCATCATAGTAAGCTGGTCCAGGGCCCTGGAGCCAAGGTCCCTCTGAACATGCCTGTGCTCTGGATACCAGCTCAGCTGCAACAGAGGGCTAGGCCCTGCCCTGCCCCCAGAGCCACTGTCATTCTGTGCATGATGCCCATCCTCCTGTCTCTACCTGTTTTACAAGCACCTGCACACTGTGCATCATTAACAACAGAGCAACAGGGGTTGTCTGTACTGTAGACATTGGTGCCATTAACACCCTGAACTCCAAAGCAGTAGTCCTTTTGGGCATGCCTGTGCTTGAGACCTTAGCTCTGTGGTCACTCCATGGGCATCATTTATCAGACATCAGTGCCACCTCGAGCAGACCCACAAGCCAAACCTAGCGCCAAGAGGGATTTCCTCAGCAATGACTTCCTCAGTGAGAGAAGAAGAAACTGAAAGGATCCTAGCAGCCCTTGCCACCGAAGACCTCTAATAGCCCTGACTGCTACTGTGGGCACCCAAAGTGTTGACTAGTGAGAATCCCTGCAATCTTCATCAACACTGATGTCAAATGACATATTTGTACAGAGACTGTTCGAATATACTGTGCCCTCATTGAAGCCAAAACTGCTGCAGTCCATCCAGTCATTGCCCTTGCACTATTCCATAGAGTAACAAGGTCTTTCCACACTGACACCTGTAATGTTTAGAAGAGGAGATTGCTCCATCAAATGCTTAGATGTCAACATATGGCAAGAAGAAACACGAAAAAAACAATGAGACAGCTCACCACCAAAAGAATACTTGTTTCCCAGTAGCTGACTCCAAATAAATGGATGTTTATAAGCTGCCTGACAAAGAATTCAAAAATAATTGTGTTAAGGAAGCTCAGTAAACTTCAAAAAAATACAAAGAAACAATTATATCAAAAAACACAAGTGAACAAAATGAGAAATTTAACAGAGAGATAAAATCATTTTAAAAACTCAGAAATTCTGAATCCCAGAAATTCGGTGAGTGAATGAAAAAGGCAATAAGACTGTCAACAGTAGAATTAATCAAGTAGAAGAAAAAAAAAATCTGTGAACTTGGAGATGGGTTATTTGGAGAAGATATAGATAAATATCCTAGGGTATTTGGTCAGCAGAGCATAAAAACATAGCATTAATTTTTATGCAGGCCAACACCTTAAAGAGTTAGAAACATACTCTTTTTGGTCTACAGATTGATCAACAACAATAAATGCTTCCCCCCTTATAAGCCCTGAAAGACAAAGATCTAAGACTGCCTTCCTTTGAAAACTTTCAATGAGGGATAAAAAATTTTAAATTTAAAATAATTTAAACTCTAAGTTAAGCTAGAGTTTGTTGGCTATTTATTCTTCACATTTCAATAGACACAAATCCTGCCTTCTAACTCTGGAACTCAAGAACTCTTGGGTTTTACTAACCAAAGAGTTTTCTGTTATACAAGTAATGTCTCTATCTGCTGGAACTTTAGGTGTCTGTTAATTCCATGATCCTGGAACCAGTACAAGCCCAACTTTTGTTTTGGAGGGAGAACACATATTATTCCACTCAATTTCACTTTAACAAATTTCATCATTTGCTTAAGATGTGCCATATCCTGTGCTAAGTGATGAACCAAGACTAATTAAACTAAACTGCCTGCCATCAAGGTGCTCACAACCTAGTGGGAGAGAGAAATGCATAAATAACCACCGCAACTCAATGGAATAAGTGACATACATATTCCATCAATTCTGACAGTAAGCAGAGTAGACCACTGAAAAGTGTGAAAACCCGGGGGAGAGCTCTTTCCTGACAAGAGATATGTCTCCAGGACCAGCTGCATTTCTGCTCCTCCATCAACCCAAAAGTTCAGGTGTAGAAAAAGGGTGCAGCTGAGTACTCAGGTTACAGCTGCTAAATCTAACAACAGTTTATTTGGCATTATAAATGGAGCTGGATTCTGCCTGGAGGCCAAAGATTGCCAAATCCCAATTTAAGTCATTGACTTAAAAAAATAGAATTAAAAAAAGTATGATGAAAATACCTTATGACTTAAATAATGCAACACACACATTACCTTTAAATATGACCCATAGTATTTTGTTACATATGAGCTGTCACACTGACTCAAAACAGTTATTTCTTGCTGAATGTCTTCTATTTCATCTTCAGCTTCCTCGAGGTCTATGATTTTAATAGCAACCACTTGCTGGGTGCGATTATCAATTCCTTTGAAAACTTCTCCAAATGAACCTTTCCCAATGCGTTCTAATTTTGTGAACAGTTCTTCTGGATCAGCTATATTATTCTAAGGAGGGGTGAGAAGAGAGAGAAAGAAAGAACACAAATGTCTTGAATCAATTTTTTAATACAAAATAAATCATGTAAGACAATAACACATACTTTAAAAGTATACAAACTTATTTGATTCTCCACATGTACTTTGTGTATTTGTTAGAAGAATTGTAATCCCAAATGGTCAGCTAGTCCATATTCTATGGGATCACATACACTAACAGGTCTTAGCTGTTCCTGCTATCACAAACAATCCCATAGAGCAAATACATTGGGTGCCTGTCAAAAGATTAGGCACTTTGGGGGTAAAGCAGCACCCTTCCATACAATCCCGCAGTCCCCCTACTGAGAATACACCTGGAAGAACTCAAATCATTCTATGAAAAAGATACCTGCACATGCATGTTTGTTGTAGCATTATTCACAATAGCAAAAACATGGAACCAACTGGATGCCCATCGAAAGATGACTAGATTTAAAAAATGTGGTACATTTACACAATAGAATATTATGCAGCTATAGAGAAGGACAAAATTATGAACTTCACAGCAACTTGGATGAACTTAGAGTCTATCATACTGAATGATCTATCACAGAAACAAAGAACTGAGTATCACATGTTCTCACTCATAAGTAGACCCTGAACAATTATTGTAATACTATAAGAAAGGGATTGGCAAGCCCGGCTTAGTAGTGGCTCAGCCTGTAATCCTGGGCCTTTGGGAGGCTGAGGTGAGTGGATTGCTTGAGCCCGCGGGTTCGAGACCCGCCTGGGCAGCGAGACCTCATCTCTACAATAAATCAAAAAATCAGCTGGGCGTGGTAGCACATGCCTGTAATTCTGGCTACACGGAAGGCTGAGGTGGAAGAATCGCCGGAGCCCAGCAGGCGAGGCTGCAGTGGCTGGGAGCGGCCACTGCACTCCAGTCTGGGCGACCGAGTGAGACTCCAACTCAAAAAAAAAAAAAAAAAGAAAGAAAGAAAGAAAAGAAAAGGATTGGCAGTAGCGGGAAACTGCCAGGGGAGGGGGCACACCTCATCAACAAGAGTACCTGCATAATGAACATTTGCATATCTAACCCTGAATTGTACCCCACATCTTTTTTTGTTTTTTTTTGAGTTGGAGTCTCACTCTGTCGCCCAGACTGGAGTGCAGTGGCCGCTCCCGGCCACCGCAGCCTCGACCTGCTGGACTCCGGTGATCCTTCCGCCTCAGCCTTCCAAGTAGCCGGAATTACAGGCATGCGCTACTACGCCCGGCTGATTTTTTTTTAATTTATTGTAGAGAAGAGGTCTCGCTGCCCAGGCAGGTCTCGAATCCGCGGGCTCAGGCAATCCACTCACTTCAGCCTCCCAAAGGCGTGGGATTACAGGCTGAGCCACCGAGCCCGGCTATACCCCACATCTTTAAAAAATTTTTAAAAAAGAAATTAGGAACTTAGACTACACAATAAAGTGAAATTTTTTAAACAAACAAAAAATGCCGCTGATAATACACAGTTCACACATTAATGCAAATATTGCATAGTGAGAAAATGTCTAACCTAAGCAAAAGTGAATCATTTAAAATTCTAACATTCTGCCAATATCACCTTTGAACTTTCCTTGTCTGGATCCAACTCGGATATCTCAATTACTTCAACTACACTTCCAAACCAGCATTTAAACAACACAGAGCACAAAAGACTTCAGGTTTTATAAGTCTTTTATTTTTTTCTTTACTTGGTATTTTATCTATTTGTAATGGGTCTCAGGTAGTAAACACTGTATTCCATAGGTAACTTCTGAACCCTAATCTCCCTTCCCCTCCTCCCTTATTGGTATCCTTGGTGTCTATTATTTCCATCTTTGTGACCTTTTAGCTCCCACATATTAGTGAAAACATGTGGTGTTTGGTTTTCTATTTCTGAGTCAGCTCACTTAGGATGATTTATCTCCAGCTCCACCCGTGTTGCTATAAAGGACATGATTTAATTTTTTATGGCTGTGTAGCATTCCATGGTGTATATATACCACATTTTCTTTATCCAATCAGTTGTTGGTGGGCACTTAGGTTGGTTCCATGATTTTGCTACTGCGAAAAGTGAACTAGAAGTTACTTTTTCAAAAGCCTATTTTATTTTTTTAATCAAAAAAAAATTTTATTATAGAGATGTGGGGTACAAGTAACTCAAGTAATGATGGTCATCATTAATAAGTCAAAAAACAACCTGCTGGCACGGGTGTGGAGAAAAGGGAACACATCTACACTGTTGGTGGGAGTGCAAGCTAGTTCAACCTCTATGGAAAGCAGTACAGCAATTCCTAAAAGTACTAAAACTTGACCTTCCATACAATCCAGCAATCCCTCTCCTGGGAATATACCCTGAGGAACATAAATCATTCTACCAAAAATACATCCACACACGCATGTATATAGCCACACTATTCACAATAGCAAAAACATGGGAGCAACCAGACTGCCAATCAAAAGCGGACTAAAGAAAATGCGGTACATATACACGATGGAGTATTACGCAGCCATAAAGATGATACATAAACTCATATTGATGAAGATACACTGCTGATCAAATAGAAACCCAAGATTTCCAATCCTTCTGTAAAAGCACTCTATTAAATTATATTTAAGTGCTTTATTTGTCAAAAACTTTAGAGTTCTTCAAAATATAGGGGTTTGCTTCTAGTTGTGGTGAGCTATCAATATCTAATTTGTCAGTTGGACCTAGAACATCTGTTCATTTATTACAATTTTACTAGAGTTACTTCATCTTCAATTTCAGGAAATAATTATGGAGTTAGTATGTCCATTATTGCTTCCTTTTTAGACAAAGAGGACATTAAAGTGCATTTTTTTCCTTATCAAGTTCTTCGCACCATGCTCACCAAATAGATACACTACTACTCCAGTAAACTGCTTCCTTTTGAGGTAACTTCAAAACTTATGACTGCTTTTAAATAATTTCATCAAGTTCTCTTTTCACAAAGCCTATAATACAGTTTGCGCATGACTTGTTTACCTTATAAGCTTCCCCGTTCTCCTTGATTGGATATTTTCCCATAACTCAAAACTGTACTTTCCATGTAGTATTATCTGATATTGCAAGCTACTTGTGTATCCTCATCCACCTCCAGTACCCACATGGAACAAATACATCTTGAGCTTCCCATATGGGCTTTTAAAAATAGTTTAGTCTTTCAGTAGGTTGCAAATGCATTTGTAATGCTCACACTTTGTTATGATATCTTCTAAAAAATGTGAGTGCCATCATTACTGATCTCCTCGGTGTCCTCATTTACCAAAACAGTGTACTTCGCTGTGATTATTGTTACATAGAGGCTAACCCACAGTTACCTCTTCCTACTTTTGCTGATAGTTCTTGGCTCTGTAGTATTTTGTGGCAAAAATACCTACCAAATAGCTTGGCGATGGGTTCACTTCCCTATACCTTCCTAAATTCAGTGGACTTGGAAAAAAAGTAAAAATGAATCTTTCAGTTTTTTGATACAGCTACAAAACAATTCTAAAATTTGAAAATACATCATTGATTAAAAATACATAGTATGTACCTTACGACAACATACTCTGGGAAATGTGTGTATTCATTAACTTTATAATAAGAAACTTCTATTGTTAAGAAACAAAAATTAAATCCCAACCTTCCTTAATTAGTATTTTAAAAGGATTTGACTGAAACACTCAACCCCAGAAAGGATACAGTTGTTCCTTGCTTTCTACAATAAATGGGTTCTTGCAAATATGTAAACCAAAAATTTAAAAACCAAGTCACATTTTCATTTTAGAGAAGCACTGAAGTAAATCCTAATCCATGAATATAGTTTCAGATTTAAATCGAGGAATAGCAAGTTTGAGACAGAAAGAGAGAAAGACCCTTCATTTACACAATGCTTGCACTTCCTACTCTTTTATTTTGCATCTGAAATTTCTCATGCAAAACACCAACTTTCAGAGTTGACAGAATCATGAAAACAACTTTTCACTATTATAACCTCACTTCCCTAACTATCTGAGGAATAGAGATCCCTTCCCCATTTACCAATCTGGAATCCCTGATAGATAATGCCCAAATTCTAATTCCCCCTTTATCATCTTAAACCAAAGTCCTAAATCACTGTTAAGACAGATTTCCTTCCTGTTTTTAATACAAGGGCAAATATCAAGTAAATAAATGGTAAACATCTTAAGTATTTCCATTAAATACTACCTATATAAAGAGTCTAGTTTGCCCCATCATTCCCATTGTGTTTTGGAGTCTCTAAGAGATGTCATCTCCGTCTCCATTCAAACATTCTTTCAAGAATATCAAAATTTCTAAATCTTTCTTATTTGTACCGCAAAACTACAATTTACTACTAAATCTGTGTTTGCATTATTTTCTCGAAGCTGTAGTCTGGGAAAGATCTCTAAGTTCTGGAGCAGCAAATAGGAGACACTGCTAAATAATCTCATGTTGACTTACAACTAATGGCAGACAATTCTACATGTCCCACAAAAAAATGGGTCTGTGAAAATGAAAACCTCACAGATCCACCTCCTGAGGACATTCATATTATTCCTTGACCTGCTTTACCTGTTCTTCAGCTTATAATACACTGTTACAAATTTAAGACTTAGACAGGAGGTACCATTATCACTAAAATAACAAAAACAACAAAAACCATTTAGTATAGAAATACTCTCAGGAAGTTCAAAAGGAAGAAATGTAAGGTGATCATTTTGCTTGTCTCCGGAGGCAGATGGAAGAATGGAAGAAGTCTCCTCAGACACATAAAACACAGAAATGGAAGGGTGGAAGATCTCTTAAAGGTTCTGTAAGTACTTCCCAATCCTGGTTGTATGTTAGAATTACCTGTATAACTTTAAAAATGTAGATATTTGTGCCTCAGCCTCAAACTACTGATTTAGACTCTCTGAGATTGGGGCCCTGCAAACACTATTTTTAAAAAAGAACCCCAGACCAGAGTGGTGGTTCACACCTGTAATCCCAGCACTTTGAGAGGTGGAGGCAAGAGGACTGCCTGAGTCCAGGGGTTTGAGACCAGCCTGGGCAACTTGGCGAGAACTCATCGCCACAGTAAAGTTTTTTAAAGCGCCCCAAACAATTCCTATGTAGTCATTTTGGCTTCAGTCTTGAGACTGGCATTTGGGAACCACTAAGCAGACAAATGTGAAATTTGTATTCTTGATTATAGGGAACTCATTATCCCTACTTTTCCTGGGCAAACATATGGGTGTCACCTAGTTCTATGTGAAAGTGAATAACTTGGAGATTAAAATAAAACTAAGAAGACTTTGGTATTTACTATACATACCTATGTTTTAAAAATGAAGTCTAAGGACATGCCTCTAAAATTAATACAGTTGACTCTTGAATAACATGGGTTGTTCTGTGCATATTCACTTATATGCAGATATTTTTCAGCCAAACACAGATGGAAAATAAAGGAAGCTCACATTATAGGGAAGGCTGACTTTTCATATACCCAATTCCACAGGGCTGACTGCATGGCTTGAGTATGCATGGCTTTTGTTATAAATGGGAGGTAGAGTCCTGGAACCATGCCAATGGACAACTGTACTTATCCTCAAGACTAGAAGCACAATATTTGTCAAAACACATGCAATATATCCCATACTCTTTGTATACATATTCTTAAACATTGTTTTTAACCAATATAGTCTATGTATAGTCTATAGGGTATATAATTGATTCGATGTGATGGATGACAGAGTTTGGGGGATAACAGCTAACACTGATGAAGGGTAAAAGTTTAGGTTTAGTTAGTAGAAAACGAGTCCAAGCTGTGGAGGGGACATTAGGAATAGGTGGCCAGGGGAAACAAGAAAATTGTAGACAAATTTATGATTAGCTTTGAGGTTATAGGAGAGTGGAGACCTGGAGAGCCAGAGGAGGAATAGAATCAAAAGTAAATAATCTATCTCTGAACTAGCTAAGACACGTCCCCCTCACCCCCAGTCTAGGACTAAAAGTGAAAATATGATAAGATTTAAGGAAGAGAAGGTAGATTTCTCATAGGATTTAATCAGGAAGGGTTGAACTCAGGTGTGCTGAAAGAAACTTCCAGAACCAAGAACCAAACTGAGCAAGGTTGAACTGTTTTGCACTTGCCTTCCTCCCTTAATAAAGCTCATGCTATGAATGTTCTCAGCTATAAAACGGCTTTTTGCACTTTACAAAGACTAGCCTGTGTGTAGGCCTCTCAGTGACTCACTGATAAAGAGGGGTATTACAGGAAATGATGAGCAAAGAATGTGCTAATGATATCAAAGCTTGAAATGGAATATTTCTTACTTCCTTCAAATCCTCAAGTGGGCACACCAGGAGTGACGTGCAATGAACACAAGGTGTCCTGACAATCACAAAGAGTAACTAAGAAAAATGCACCTAATTAACTACGTATTTAAATTGCCCAAATTAGTTCTCTAAAGCTAGAGATGAAGTGGATTACTCCCAGTCTATACTATTTCCTGTCATATAACAAGTAGAATGCATATAAATAAAAGTCATTCTCTAGGGGCTTCATGAGCCTCAAATTAAATCACCATTCTATTATGATCGCCTTTGTTAAGACTTTTCACTTGTCCTATGAACACTGCCTAAAAAGTTTGTTGAGTGTTTCCTAAGCAAGATATTGTCATAAAAAGAAAAAGATTTCAAATCAATAGCCATATACTTCTCAACACTGAGTTCAGGACCACAGGACATTATCTTCTTAAAGTGCCAGATATAATCCAAGTACAACTGACTTCTCCCTCAGTCACGGGCTTTTAGAGCTGGAAAAAAATATATAGGTCATTCAACCTAACTCACTATCACCACTATCAACAACAAGCATTTATTGTATGCCTGTTGTGTGTTAGACTAATTCCACTAAATGGAAGCTATGAAATTTAAGGCCATTTATACCAAAATGATGGTAGAAGTACAGGCTAAGAAGGGATACGAAGTTCTGGAATTAAAAGAATTAAAGAATCTTTTAGATGAGCAAGAACTTAGCAAACATCTTATCCAAAATCTATTTTTACAGGGAGAAAACTGTGGACTAAAGAGGTTATAAATTGGTAAAAGATATAAGGTAGTTAACTAGTGGCAAAGCTCAAATTTGAACCCAGGTCTCCTAACTCATATGTCTAAACTTCTTTCACTACAGCCTGGATTTATTTGTAATTTAAACTATACTCTCTTTTGCTATAAAGCCAAAATTATTTTCCATCATAAACAGATCACACAATTGTAGTATTCCAACATTTAAATTATTTGAAAATGTTAAACTTAAAAAAAATTTTAATCCTAGCACTTTGGGAGGCTGAGGCGAGTGGATTGCCTGAGCCCGTGGGTTCAAGATTAGCCCGGGCAACTTGGTGTGACCTTGTCTCTACAATAAATAAAAAATTAGCCAGGTGTGGTTGCACATGCCTGCAGTTCTGGCGACTTGGAAGGCTGAGGTAGAATGATCCCTGGAGCCTAGCAGGTCAACTCTGGGGTGGCCGTGAGTGTGCCACTGCACTCCAGCCTGGGAGACAGAATGAGATTCCAACTCAAAGAAAAAAAAGAAAAGATTAAGCTCAAAATAAGACTTTCTTATTTTCCAAATGATGTAATTTTCTCTTTTTATTATTATTTTTAAATTGACAAAATTGTATGAATTTATCAGGTACTACATTGCTTTGCAATATACAGGATATACATTATAGAATGACTAAATCTAGCTTATTAACATATGCATTATCTCACACTTTTATTTTTTTGTGATGAAAACACTTAAAATCTACTCTGTTGGTAATTTTCAAAAAAACAATAGATTGTTATTAACTATAATTACCATGTTGTACAATAGATATCTTGAATTTATTCCTCCTATCTAACTGAAATTTTGTTTCCTTTGACCAATCATTTGCAACAACATGGACGAATCTGGAAGACATTATGTTAAGTGAAATAAGCCAGGCACAGAAAGACAAATAGCACATGATCCCACTCATATGTGACAATCTGAAAAAGTTGATCTCAGTCAAGTAGAGTAGAATGGTGGTTACCCGGCTGGAGAAGCTGGGGGTGTGAGAAGAATTAGAGAGATGTTGGTCCAAATGATATAACTTATTATGATTTTTGAACTACTGTGCAATTAATTGGCTCCTGTATATATGCACAACTACCAAATAGTTCATGCTTAATCTTTAAAAAAAGTGATCTGTAAGTAATGTTGACTTTCTGGCAAGGTTACTATACTCAGCTCATTTTTTTCCCATGTCACTAACTAACCTGGAATGGGTAGCCTCTAGAGTGTGACAGGCAAAGTAGTAATGGTACTCCATATCATGGTTTCCATGGGATCCAATGTCAGGGAGCCAACAGCTCCAATTCCAGCTTTATCAGTGATTTGTTGTAGACTTCAGTAACCCTTAATACTAAAGTTTTCAAGTCTGCTCATAAAAAAGACCCACAAATTGGTGAAATTGTCCAGGAATAAAAATGATATTTACCATCAACTGTTAATTTTGTGCTAGGTTTTATGCAAATCAAGAGTTGTTCAAGTAACCGTGTGAATGTTTAGATTACTTTAATAATGAGAAGGATAAAACAAACTCCTCATAAATTTTTCTAAATCTTTGAAGAATGTGATGTTAGCAGAGTATTTTTTTTTTAACTTTGCACAACCTCAGGTTCATATTACAAGCTATCTGATAAAATTTTATGGAATTCTTAAGAGGTCTCTGTGATTTATGTTTTCAAGTGAAATACTTAGCTTCACTGTATTTTGCCTATGACAGAATAAGAACTAAGATAAAATTAAGTATGCCTATATATGTTTTAAATTAAGCATGAACAATTTGGCTTGAGGTCAAATTTCTTTATGTAGACAGTTGTTTAAGTTTGTATTTCCATGCTTATAAGAGCTTAAAATATTTAACTAAGTATATAAAGAAAATGTTCTTAGATTACCTATTTTTATGATGTACTTACAGTTTTACATTTCTCTCCAAGTGTATTATAACTCGCCTTTGCAACATAAAGTAGCAGTCAAATTGCCAGATTTTATGTGTATGCAATGAGATAAATGAAATGTAGTCAGAAATGTCGTTACATCAACTCTGGACTTCCCTGTGGTCATCAGACAGCATTTTATCAACTCACAGTTGAGTCCGTGTCTTTAGCCACGCACTTAAAAGGCAGTTTTGAGATGGACTGCAACCCTGGTCTTAATGGCAAAGCATAAAGTCAAAGGTCTCACACACGGTATTATTTTGTACTTTTAAGGCAACTGTTTAAACTTTCAGCAATATTGTACATAGCAAGAAGAAAAATGTGTTCATAAGGCAGAAATAAAATTAAACTTATAAGTACTTTTTCATCTTCCCTTTATTTTATTATTCCTATTTTTAAATGCATCTCATTAGTAAAAATATTTAGGATGCAAATATTTTAGTAAAGGATAACTTCATTACAATTATTACAAAAGGTTTTGACACAGCTGTATGAATAGCAAAGCAGTTTGAGGAGTTTCTCCTGATTAATAATTTTGAGACTACTTCATCTTTAAGAACAAAAGAATAATTGATCATATTCCTTCATCTTAATTTCTCTTACTCAGGAGAAGATAGGAGAAGAGCTTCCTCCACTTCCTAACTTGCATTCTTCTCTTTACCCCATCTCAGATGAGAGGAAAAGGAAAAAAAAGCAAGCAGGACACATTCTGGGATGTGAAGGATGCAGTTCTTTTCATGTTTGTAAGACAATTCAATGTACAATTGGGTAAAGAAGAATGAGACATTTATTTGATCCTATCGTCACTTTACCACATACTACATTTTTCCAAAGAAAAATGAAAAACAGAAAAAAAGAGAAGAAATTTAACCATAATTTCCCGTCTTAGAAATCCTCAAGCAGGAACCAAAGTTATAATATAGGCAGCACTTTTATTGGCTCCATTTTCCAGATGTGGAGGTCTTCATGTTCCTGTTATTTTAACCGAGAGTGGAAATGTCAGATTATTTTGTTTAGCCAGGTAAATCATCTCTGGATCCTAGCCCTCTTAAATTAAAGGAAATAACTAATTTTGTCTTTTTTACTGACTCTCTGGGATCTGAAGTTCCCTTAAACCTTTAATTATATCCATGGGGAAGGGGAAGGAAACATCCTGCAAACAATCACATTCTTTGCTCAATAAACCAAAAGTCAAGGCTATCATCACAATAAATGCTGGATGCAAATTCCATTGCATCATTTAGCTCATTCCTCTCTGACCTTACAGCCATTCCAAAGGAAAAAGGAGGTCTGGTTTCTCATAAGTAGTACAGGGGTGAAGAGAGCAGAGAGGTCAGGCAAAACTGGCTTAATTTTGCTTATCCCGGAAATTACAAGAAATAAGTGATTAAATGTCAGCTTCAACATTTGTATAATGAGGGAGAGAGGGGTAGACTTGATCTTTAATCTCTCACTGTTCTGAAGCTGTGTGAATCCGTGAAGTATTAGAAGCAAAATCCCTTGTTCCCCTCCCTTTATCACTCGGAGTCGCCAACCCTAGTTTTGAAACAAGGTAATGAATGAATTGACATTGGCCATGTGGCCGAGTCTATAACAGTACACAATGGCTCAAATGAAGAGTATATCTTTCCAGTGAGAAATTCAGAATCACTACTAGCCTGCATTCAAGTCCCAATGCCCTAATGCTGTAATTAGGCCTAGAAGCCAAGGATAGATAAAGAGTAGCAGAGTAAGTACTGCTCAGATTGATCTCTCACCCCTCACACTGACCATGTCCTATCATAAACGAGTGTCTGTCCCCAAGGAAGTCAAGGGAAGTCAGAAGTTCAGCTTACACTGGACCTAAGTTTCCATTAGCCTTCCTCCCCTGTAATTGTTAAGTAAATTCACTCAGAAAGTAAACTAGTAGTCAGAAAGTAACACAGTTAAACTCAACCACATATATAGAACTTGAACATCCAACAAAACTAAGTGCCCAATCTGGAAAATTCCAGGGATGTATTACCTTATCTCAAGCCCAATGCTTCAGTAGGTAGTAGCTTAGACATATAAACTTAAATGCAATGCTCCATTAGAGAATGATTCTATTTTAAAATTTTTGAGCCTTTTATGCCATTTTGTCAGTCTACACTACCCTGCCTCTCCTTCTCCATCTCTGAAAATTCTAGAATCTTTGATTTAAAAGAAAACAAACCTTCCCAATGCCCTGAGGGAACCTGATTAACCAAATAGAATCCATTGCTTCATCCTCTGCCCTTCCACAGGCCTTTACTTGGTACTTCCATTAGAGCACACATTTTTCACCATTTGCATTCTTTCACATTGCCATGACTTTTCTATTTTCAACAGTGAGCTCATTATGGATAGGTATCTGTCTTATTCAGCATCATGTATCTTCACAGTATCTAGCACAGTGCTTTTTATACTGTGGCCCTTAGATGGTTGCAGGGTATTTACTTGAGGGCCCTACTAAGAGGAAACCTTTGGCATAAGGTTATCTTTTCATTTGCAATTTGATTTCTGACTTTCGGTGCAAGGAAGATTATATTCAAATAAACTTAAGGATGTTAAAAATAGGTATGACATTTTAAGCCAACCCCTAACCTCACATGTGAATAACAACTTTCCTAAGTGACCACTTTTGAGATTTTTTTCTTTCAGCTGGAGAGAGCTCTTTAGGTTGCAAAATAGCAATTCTTGAAATAATATGGAGTTATACCCAAAGAACTGGCAGTAGCCACACACACACAAGGATGCCTATCAGTAGTATATACAAATCTGATTCTAGAAGCACATCAAGCAATCACTATTAACCAGAGCCACACGACTACTGTATGTCCTGGAGCATCTAGGATGATTTCATTCTCTAATATAGAGAATAGAGGTCTTGAAGAGCCACAGTCTGCATATCACTCTGTTGTATATTTCTTTTAATTTAGTTGGGATAAACACATATAGGAATACATAATTCAACCAGGGGACAGGTTTAACCATAAGCATTAATGTTAAAGTTAAAGGGATTATTACTGACTAGACAGGATGTTACATAAATATGGCCTGGGATTGACAACAAGCCCTAACTATAAAATATTTATTTGGAAGGAGGAAAAAGGCCATAAAAAGGAGGAAAAAGGGAGACAAAGATTCTGCTAATATAGAAATGATAAAACAGGTATCCTAATTTATTCAGACCATTATTTAATCAAGCCTGTACAAAACACTTCAAAGTGACGGACACTGAGAGCTTCATTTTATGCTACTCATATTAGAAGGAAAATTAAAGGATGTCGTTCTAGTACTTTCAGAAATAAACACCTTTGGTTAGACTCCAAGGCAGTGGTCCCTTATAGCAAATATCGAACTATCATGGGTAATGTTATGGTGAATCTTTAGCACGCTTATTAAAATGCATTGGATTAAAACAAAATTGATTTGCTCACTGCCTATCTTTCTTCTAGATGTGGAACTCCAATTAAAATCAATAGGTTTGAAGCTTGTAAGCACAGCACTAAATTATTAACACCATGAGTTCTTTCAGAAAATTAACAGATTGAAAAAGTGGAATTTTACGTAGACGTACCTTTTCATTCTTAATGAGAAAGTGGCTGCAGAATAATTTCCTTCTAACATTTCCCTCCTCAATCAAATCTATACTCTGAACGAATTTAATCAAATAGATTTGCAAAGAGTTACCCAATGGAATCTTAGGACTAAGGAAAATTATCTCTTGAGTCTTTCTAGCTTTTTTTATGATCACAAGAAAATGATACCGACGGCATGACGGCATCAATAGTAAATAATTTTAATCTTGGCAAATACTAAGAATGGTGCAGAGAGGAGATTGTAGAATACTTTAAAAGAATGATCTTTAATATTTTTAACAATCTACTTTTCATTTCCCCCAAAATGAAAAATATCATCAGAGTGTGTTTAGGTATGTGTATACGTGTGCAGGGCTAAACAAATGCTTACTGTTCGTCTTTTATATCCTATTTACTTCTTTAAAAAGTTTGGAACAGTGCATTAGCAAATAAGATACTCTCAAAAACCAAGTAAAATGGTGAATTTGTATGTATGTATAAAATAATCGTACCCGAAAGCCTAAGCTAAGAAGAGCTATTACATTAGTTAGCGTTGCACTGGACACCATTATATATTCAATATATATGAGAACGTAGCTTACATTAAGGAGAAAGGGTCTGAATTTCAGCATTCTTGCTGACAATAATTTTATTATCATTATCCCCTTTGCAGGGGGAGTACCATTCATTTGGGGAAAACAGCTTTAAATATTGCCATATTTCCATCGTCACAAAAAAATTTCAGCTTAGAAGACAATTCTACTTTTTGCGGTGAATTAATCTCCTCTTGAAGTTTCCCAAGTTTTCCTGAACTAAAATTTCTCAAACCTATCACCCCATTGTCCCCATTGTCAATAGCACTTGTAAATATCCTAATCCCTATTCCTACAGGTACACAGCCACCAGTTTTTACACCCATTGGTTTGTGCTGGCGTTGCTGACATTACCAAAGCACAAATTAAATGTTTAACAAATTAAATGCTCAAATAAAAGGGCAAATGCTCCTGAAATTATGAGATAGCTACTGATGAGTTGAACCTTTTAATTTTTAACAAACAACATTTTAAACATGAAGCTGTTTCCATGTTCTTCACACAAACACGAATGGTAAGATAATATATACCAAAGTAAATACAAAGCATTTTATTAGTTGAAATTTATAGTCCTTGTCTATTTAGCAATCAATTTAACAAAACGGTAATTCTCCAATTAGGATAATCAACACCCTGTACCAAATCTGAATACACTTACAAAAGCTGTTTTTTTCCTTAAAAAAAATGCTATTATAGTCTGTTTAGGAAATTTAAAGAGTGATAAGATTTTAACACTGGAAATAATCCTTGTAAAATACTTGGTTTTTTAAATTTTATAGTGAGTGATTTCTAGCTGGGAGTGATGTGGGGAAAGCAATGACAAACAAGTAACCTCAGGATGGAGATAAACGACAAAGTTCCTTAATTAGTTCTTGAATTGTCATAGCTTAAATAAGCTTGATGAGCAATCTGAAGTAATTAAAATGCTTTGAACAGTGTCTATCCAGAAAGAACTGCTATGTACTGCTCGAGCTGACTTGTATCCTATCATTTTACAACCCTAACTAGAAAGTGCTATTCACCATACAAATCCTCACTGCCCACCCCAAAAGGACTTATAAAACATTTTGAAAAACACTACCTTAGAACTCCTTTTGTTCTTTTGTGCCTTGGCTAATCTCAATCCCTCCCTCTCTTTCCCCTCTTCACACCGGGTCTTAAAGCAAGCTCAGCTACCCAGCACTGCCTTTCCTGACCATCTCAGCATCCTGGCTTGACTCATCTTTCCTCAGAATTTCTGCTCAGGCTAGTAGGGAGCCGCTGAAAGCTTTCAGCAGATGAGTGAAAAAATAAAGGCTGTGTTTCAGGTAACTCTATCATGTCTGCACGCAGCCTCGAGTTGACTTAGTGACAAAAGAATGGCGTGACAAAAGAAGAGATGATGTCTGACATTTTTCTGGAAAAAATGCTGATAGAACTTCAAAATTAATTGAATATGGAAGTAAAGAAAATCAGCAGCAAATTACAAATAATGTCTGCTGGTCTTTTATTCCTCTTGATAACTTTGTGGTTTACCAATATATGTTTTATGGCAGATGGCACCTCCCCCACTAAATCAAACAGTTAAGTGGCATTGGTAGGGTCTGATTATTTCATATGCTATGATCTAATAATTTTAATGCATTTTTTGATTAAGTATTATTCTCCTTACTGCTGACAAGGTACCTGAGATGTTAATTGTAGGTTGAAGACACTTACTCAGTACAAGGAGGAAACAAATATGATTGTAGCTGACACTTAACACTCACACTATTCACTTTCTTTTCTAATAGATGTGGCCATTTAATTCAAAATACTGATAAAAGCAATTATATTATTCCCTTATATTACCTTATAAAAATTCACCCACTTTTCTTTCTCTAGAAACTGAGAAAAATATTAAAATCTATCTGTACACAAACACATACACACAATTTATCATCCATTATCATGACCAATACAACTTTCTATATAATTCAATGATCAAAATTTATCTCTAAAAATTAAACAGAAATAGATCTACCTATTGACTATGATCTGAGGTCTTTCCTTGAATTTAGCATCACTATAATGGGACCAGTATACAAGTTAGTTACCTTAGCAGAGAGAAAAACTTTTCTATTATCACACTATATCTGTAATCTCAGTGAAAATACTATAAAATGCATCTTTTCTTTAGATAAGCAATTCTCAATGGGATTCAACACCCTAAGGCAGGGGTTGGCAAATCTTTTTTGTAAAGGGCAGATAGGCTTTGTTGATTAGGTACACTTTGCCATCTCTGAGTCTCTATCACATCTTTCTTTTTTTTTTTAACAACTCTTAAAACATGTAAAAAATATTTTTAGTTTGTAGGCTATATGCAACCAGACTATAGGCAGAATCTGTTCCTTGGCTGTAGTTTAACCACTGTCCTAAGGAATCATTCATTGTATGTAATAAATTAACTGCTCTCTGGTGCACCTAGAATTGGGCTTCATTGTATGCCCTTCCTGGGTTAACTGAGAAAATAATAACTCAAAATCATTTTCTGTTTTATAGTTCAGATGAGAAAATCTGGTTGAAAAAGGCTACATTAGATTAACAAAGCTCCAGAAACATTACTGGAAGATGGTGAATGATCATTATTGTCAAAAATACAGACAGCCAAAAATATAGACTAAGGAGAACTTAAAAATCCAAAATTTTAGAAAACTTTCCTTTTGTCCAAAGCATACACCAAATATTATATAGCCTTACCACCTCTTAACAGAAAATCAATTGCACATAGTAAAAACATAATTACACATTAATTGCCTCTGTAGAAAATTAATTACGTCTAATTCAAAATTTGCTTGGAATGAGTACCCGATCCCTTTGAAATATAAATAGTTGTGTGTGCCTTATCTTTTACAAATAATAACCTAGTCCCAACTCTTGATCTGAATTTCCTAAACACAGTTTTAGAGCTTAAGGGTTACCTATACAATCCTCTCACTTTACATTTGCAGAGAGGCATGCAGGTGCTATTTCATGGTATAGTGGAATGGAATACACTACATTCTTCATTCATTCTAGTAATTAGAAGGGAACAAGTTAATGCCCTACCAGGAAAAAACATTAAATTCTCAAGCTCTGGAGCCACTTGGCCCTATTAAATATTATTTTACAATGAACAGATCATGTTTTCAATTAAAGGAGGTTTTTAAAACATCTAAAACTGTGCTTTATTTTTTAACTAGGATTACACCTACACTCTAATTACATGATATATTATCATCAAGAAACCCACACAAGAATAATCAAATTAAAATGCTGCTAGTTATACAGATTAACGCAGAATTCAAACATGTAGGTGGACAAAGGAAAATAACTGTCTATATCCTGGAGGTCTGAGAGGGGGCTGCAATCCCTAGGCATAAAAAAGCATTTTTTTAAGTATAAAAACATTCATACCTTTTTAATTAAAAGTCAATAATAGAAACAATACAGTATTTAGTGTTCATAAGTGTTCTTAGAGAAAAATAATTGGACTACTACTATTTAGAACTCTTCTCTTAGCCAAAATATACATCAAGTGGTACTAAAAAGTCATTAGGCAAACTTATTTTAAAGTACATCTGAGATGCTACTCAGCCTTGAAATGCTCTAAAGAACTGTTTTAATCATCCCCTGAGGGACACCTTTAATGCCAGAACCTACTGGAAAAGTAACAATGATATTAAGTCCAGTCATTTGAACGTGAGACTTCTTCTCTTTAGCCCCCCCCCAAATAGCAGTCCAAATTAGCCAAATGAAATCCAATTATATTCTGGCATTTCTCCTTATTAATGAAAAGTATTCATTTTGGATACAGAGGGGGGAAAAGCCACCCCTCAAATAGCTACAAGTGTCTAGAAACAATTTCTGGCTCAATATACATGTTACCAAAATTGCACATCTTAAATAGAAAACAGCTGAAATTACCATCCACATTATGTGAGCTCTTTCCCCTCATCTTTCACAAGCTTTTTGCCAACCAAAACGACTCTTTAAACATTTTCTTGCCATAGCAAATTAATTATGTAAATACAACTTTTATCACTGAAGACACAAACAACAAGAATAAAATGAATTACTATTACCTCCCCAATTTCCTTTTCTGTTAGCTTTTTCTCCTCTCTGCAGAAAGTAGAGAAATTTCCCATTCTGAAAAAAATATGGAAAGAATTTCCAATCTTTAAAGCAAAACACTACTTTTTCCTTTCCTTGGAAAGACTGTTGTTCTGTTCTTCCAGAGTCCAACACCTTTTCCCTCACCTATATTTTCTGTTTGCTCATGAGGCAGCAGTAATCCTCTGGTATTATGAAATTCTACCTTTCCTAAGCAAGGTTTACACTGCAGCCTCCAAAAACGATGTCTGAACCTCAGCAGATAGAAGATCCATAGCAACAGCGGTAATAGTTTTTTTCACTTGCTATTACCAGAAATCACAGTCCAAAAAGACGACCATGGAGGTGTCACCTATGCTAAAACCTCAAAATTGATTCATTATTTAACTAGTTGAATCCCATGTTTTCATTTTATGTGCCCTTTGAGAAGCCTGTGACAGAGTAAAAAAGATCTTTCAGTGACAGTCACCGTTTTTCATGAAGAGATAAATAGTTAAAAAAAAAAAAAGAAGAAGAAGCAGCTCTCTGGTTACAAGATTTTGTTTGTCACAGAAACAGAATCTAATGCCTGGTACTCTCCATTCCCTATCGCCTTAGAATCTATAGTGTGAAGTACCTATAACAATTATAGCTTCAAAATAAGAGTTTAGACAATAAAGACAAGTTTCTGTTAACTAGAAGTCATTTGTATACTGCCCACATATCTCTGATTTTACTAACAGGTAAACACATTTGTATTTATTGAAAGTCTTTCCTTTAATGCAACGATTCTCTGTAAGACTATTCTATGGAAGAAATTAAGCAGAGAATTGGAAATCTTGATAAATATAATACTAGGTAATGTTCAATTCAATTCTAATTCACTAAAACTGCTTAACACTGGTATTGAATTTCATTAAAAGTCATTTCCCATATTCTGTACCCTGTATGGAATAGACTGCTGTGAGTTCAATTTCTTCAAGAATATTAAGAGTTTAAATATCAAAGGTAGAAAGAACTAGCTACAATAAAAGTGCAACATGTGTCACAACAAAAGTGCAACACGTGTAAAATCCTGATAGCTCCATTATGTATTTAGACACAGGTAAATATCCGCATACGTTTTCGCCTTCAAGCAAATGAGGTTGTAAATGAGGTAAAGAATTCCATACAGTTTCCATAATTTTTAATATAAAATATTTAGAAAGTCCATGAATACCACAATTTTTACTGAATACATATTTTGCATACATTTTACTTCTTTTTATACACATACCTTCTTAAATGACACTGTCAAATAATATTTTTCTGCTTGAACTTAGTGACCATCCCATCTTTTACCCATATTTATTTTGACAATACATTCTTCTACTTTTTAAAAACAGTTACATCTACAGTTGGTACAGTTGATTAAAAACTTTATAAGCAAATATTCAGTCTTGTGTTTTGAATAGATAAAAAGTATTTCCAAATGTAAAATATACTTCATGTGCAATACACATTGCATGTATATATCCATCCATCCACCCATCTAACTACCATTTTTTTCCAATAAAAACTTAATTTACCATCCAGAATAATGAAAAAATGGGTCACAAAAGTAAGTAACCTGAAAAAGGAGCAGCTACCTAAGAAGCGTGAGGTACAAGATAAACATATCAGATTTTTAAAAATTGTTTTATTATAGAGATGTGAGGTACAAGTGAGACAACATATCAGAATTTTTGCACCCAAATTTTATTCCCTAAAGGGAAAACAAGTCACCCAATGAGTCTACAAATGTATTCTAATAATAATTAAACATGACTTAAAATGTTTTTAAGATGATATAGCTTCATATGCTTTTGAGCATTTTCATTGGTGGTAAATTTTTGGTTCTGAAGGATGGATCCATTTTTGTTGGTTGCGTGTTCATTTTTAGAAACTAGCCACATGAGCACAAGGGTAGGATCAGCAGTTGCTGGGCACCACTAGGAGAGGGAGAGAATGAGGAGGGTGGGGGCACGTGACAACACAAAGGATACCTGGTCCACTATCAGGGGGAGTGAGGGCCAGTCGCATGCAACTAGTGCATACAGTCTACTTATGTAGTTAATTCTCACTTGTATCTCACATCTCTATAATAAAAGATAAAACAAAGAAAACAAAAGAAAATCTGATAACACTGTAAAATCTGTTCTCAGGTTAAAATAAAAGAAAGAAAGAAACTGAAAGAAATTTAGTTCCAAGGCTGCTGATGAGGTAGGTAAATTAAGTTTGTTCACATTGTTTGGTGTTGGCAAACTCATTAAATAAGCCCTATTTATTTTTCTTATTTTCAGTTCTAATCCTTTGTTTGAATTCAACTCTGAGCTGTTCTACATGGCACCTGTTGGCAGATGGTAATATGTTAATCTGACAGGTATAGGGAATATTTTAGAGAGTGGAGAGGCCAGTTAGGAAGTGGTTTGATATTTCTTTAATGATTCAGAAATAACTTTCTATCCCTTTCAGGGATTTACATACAAAACATGAGATAGCCAAATGTGCCAAAAGGAAAAAAACAAACAGCCCCATTAAAAAATGGGCAAAATACATGAATTGACACTTTTCAAAAGAAGATATACGGACAGCCAACAGACACATGAAAAAGTACTCAGCCTCACTCATCATCAGAGAAACACAAATCAAAACCATATTGAGATATCACCTAACCCCAGTAAGAATGGCCATCATTAATAAAACAAACAACAACAGATGCTGGCAAGGATGTGGAGAAAAGGGTACGCTTCTACACGGCTGGTGGGAATACAAACTAGTGCAGCCTCTTTGGAAGACAGTGTGGCGGTTTCTGAAAGAAATAGAAATTGACCTTCCGTATGACCCAGCAATTCCCCTATTGGGAATAAACCTGGAGCAACTCAAATCATTTTACAAAAAGGATACCTGCACACACATGTTTGTTGCAGCTCTATTCACAATAGCAAAAGCATGGAACCAACCATGCTGCCCACTGAAGCTGGACTGAATTTTTAAAATGTGGTACATATACACAATGGAATATTATGCAGCCATAAAGAAGGACAAACATATGGACTTTGCAGCAACTTGAGTGGATTTAGAGTCGATCATCTCAGTAATCTATCACAGAAACAAAGAACAGAGTACCATATGTTCTCACTCATAAGCGGATCTTGAACAATTATAATACTATAAGAAAGTGATTGGCAGTAGGGTGGGAAACTGTCGGGGGAGGGGGTGGGATTGGCTGTTGAGGGAAATTGTTAGGGGAAGGAGGGGCATACCCCTCAACAAGGGTACCTGCATAATCAATGTTTGTATACATAACCC
Organism: Cephalopachus bancanus; assembly: GCA_027257055.1. Classification (NCBI taxonomy): domain Eukaryota; kingdom Metazoa; phylum Chordata; class Mammalia; order Primates; family Tarsiidae; genus Cephalopachus; species Cephalopachus bancanus. The sequence continues at coordinate 648,902 of JAPVLO010000684.1, forward strand.
TGAACTGTACCCCACATCTTTATAATAATTTTTTAAAAAACATGAGCTAGCTTTGGAATGTCATGATTGTGCATGTATTTATATATATATATAATAGCAGCCAGAGATATTAAGTCTAGCTTGTTTTTTTTTTGAAGAGATGGAAGGCACAGGGTAACAGTAGGGGAAGAGAAAGGAATTTTGAAAAAAAACAATGAATGTATCAAAATTGGAAAAGGTTTTAAAAATCTCTACTTTTAGGGAAAATATTGCTACTTACTGGCATTTAAGATGCTGACATTTATTTCACTTTAGCCAAGTTGCATTTTTGCAACAATAAGCACAGATAGATTTCATGTTCTTAGTAAGTTTTGGCATTTGAAAATAAGAGCATTTACTGAGTTGCTTACTATAGTAAACACCTAACCACACTGAGCATGCTAACATAATTCCACAGGAAGTCTTTATTTGTCAGAATTTGACATCTAAAGAGATTATCCAGCCACAAGAAATTTAAAAAAATAAATACAAAATAAAATATTAAATCAATAAATAAAACCCGAAATACTTTACTTATCAGCACACTGGTGTCCATGATAATAATCATGAGGTTGTGGCCATTTTCTGTCAGAGTTGCAAGCCCATCTGGATCAAGGAAAACAGAACTCATGGGTGACAGTACGCTTTTGGAAGCTGTAGGACTTAACAGAAAATTGAGTTCCTCTTCTTGGAAAGATAATTGGAAATTTTGTTATTTTAATTTCTCACGATTTTATCTATTGTCTAGCCCCATGTAAGAGTCTCCAATCTCCATTTTCACTCCTCAACACGTGTTACTAATTGTTCCTGCTTGAATGTGTGTGGCCAATACAACAAATTCAATATTTCTAAAAATGCACCCATTTTATTCCAAACTCAGCCATATTTTTTACTCTACTCTCCCATCCTGTTTCCCTTCTTCCCATATTCAGTTAGTCACCAAAGTCTGTTGAAGCCTTCCTTAAGTGGTGCTCAGTGGTCCCTAGGAGAATAGAGCAGCTGGGAGCTCATTAGAAATGCCTGAACGATGCACATTTGTATACCTAAGCCTTACCTGTACCCCACAATTTTATAATAAAAAATATGTTTAAAAAAAAAGAAATGCAAATTCACCGACTCTACCCCAGACCAACTCAATCAGAAACTCTGGAGTTGGGGTTAAACCCTCCAGGTGTTCCTCGTGCATGCTCAAGTGTGGCCATCACTGCCCTAATTCAACAAACCCTTATCAACCAAAGCCTCCAACCTTCCCCTATCTCTAACCTAGCCTGTTGGGTTGAAAGCCTAATGCAATCTTCCAAAACAAACAACACTGCTTCCATCATTTTCACTATCTTGCTAATAAAACAAAACAAAACTCCTCGTTATGGACTGAGTAAGGAATAAATGTCTCAATCTAGCATTTAAGGCCTTTTACAATCTGGCCCTAACACAGTTCATGTCAGTAGGTACCTACATCAAACTTATCTTATAGAAGGAGCCTTGTGTGTGCTCCTTTGTGACTATCTCCCACTCTTTCAAGGGTCTGTTCAAGGCTGCCTTGCCTAGAAGCAATATGGTGCAGTATCAAAACATGAGTGTCTAGCATCAAGGTATTCTATTAAATGATAGTAGCCTTTCTTAGCCCAATCTTCCTTGAGATGCTTCTACATCAGATCTATCTTATTTGGGGTTCATTAGTATTGCTCTGCATTGTTATATTTCTAAATATGTAGGTGTCTAGTTACTCCGTAATATAAACTTCTTGAGGTCAGAAACTTTCTTCTACTTTTTGTATTTCAAAGACAGGCATCAAGCACTCTGTCTTGCACAAAGTAGGCCTTCCAAACTTGGGTGCTGATAGTTTTCTGGCTTGAATCAGACCCCGCAGTTTCACAAATACTTGGTGTGTAAAAACATAAAAGCTGGTTCACCACTGTCCAACTTGGGAAAGTTCAATACATTACCATTTACTGATAAGCACATAAGAAGGGGCAGCACTAAGTTCAAACAAAGGATTTGAACTAAACTAGAGAAGCAAACAGGACCCTAATTAATGAGTTTGCTAAGCATTCTTCCCATGGGGTCAGTAGCACTTTAAAAGCATACATTTGAAATATGCTTCTTTCCCTGAGGCTGCCAGACACACTGACTATAGTCTCTTTAACCACAAGAGGTCAAAGTTCTATTTTCTGTCACCATACTTAGTAGCATGTGTGCATGCTTGCTGATTGGTTTCTTTTGTGCTTCTGCTTAAAGTTAAGGCAGGCAGCAGGAAATTGAGACCAGGGAGTTTAGAAATTTTCCCAGCTTTAGTGGGCAGCAATAATGTTGAGGCAGAGGCTTTGAAAATAAATTCTGACTTTATGGTTATTGGCTCAGCTCCTCCCAAATTTTCTTGCATTAATAATTTATTCCCCACCTGATTATCTATATTGCCCATCCCTTCCCCACCACCCACTGCTCTGTTATTTATACTACAGTGCATCAGTTAAGCCTAGCTTAATATATTGTAAAGTGATATGTCCCAAAGTCAATGGTTTAATGGAAAGCTGGGGGAGGGGAGGAGGGTTAAAAAGGCACTAACAGAATAACTCAAAAATGCATTTTCAAAGAAAAATCTGGATGCATCTAGATGTCCTTGAAGTATTTCTTCCACCTGCCAAAATTCACTCCTAGGATTGTGTTACCAGCCACTATTGAAACCTGGTAGAGTAATTCACTAGATGCTTAGAAATTTCTTAACACATCTAGTGTGGTATGGATTTCAAATCCAGTAAAACTTCATTAAGTAGATACAGGGAAATTACCTCTATAATCTAAAGCAACTGTTATTCTTTGGCTAGACACCCTATTGTTCCGTAATAAACAAGTTAAAAAAATCCAGTGATGGTTGATTTGAACTCAACTCGTTTCAGTCCTTTGCATTCTAAGTTTATAGTGTGGTACAGATTTATTTTCCCCACTTTTTCGTTAAGAGGTGAAAAAGGGAGAGGGAAAGTTTAAAAATGCTACTAACAACACACAATCTCTGTTATAAGGATCACAAAGAAAGGTTGAAATATTTATCTGTAAACATTTTACATGAGAAAATACAAAAACACAATTGCCTTGTGCACATTTTTGAAGTTACTTGACCAAAAAAAGAAAAAGTGAACACATAAAAAATAATTAGAATATTTCAAACTCTTTTATCTAAGCTATCTACAAGTTTGTTTACTCTATGAACCACAATTCTGTTCTAACTTTGCCAAACTATCCAAAGTTATGCCATAATAGTGGTTAATCTGATTATTTTAGGGCACAAATCATTCTAATCCATGATCCTATGATAAATGAAAGGCCAGAAGGCTGCTGGCGGGATAATGCTGGAGCAAGTCCAGAAAATGCTGAAGAGGAGTTCTCAGCAGTATTCTGTAGCTCTCTCTCCAATAAGGTATATGCTATTGAGGGATGATGGGGAGAGCCAAGCAGGAACAGAGAAAGGCAGGATCTGTTCCATATATAGATTTTCTGGTTTCTCTGAATGTGCATATCAGGTGATTCCATTGAGTTACACAGGGTTTTGGGGAGGGACAACTAAAAGAATCATGGGTAGAGTTGGCCAACAGTGTACTCAGTTTTATTTTTAAATCCAAATTTGAAAGCATTTTCCTATAGAATCGCTCTTTTTCATAGTATTGCTGAGAAGAGCTAGTTAACATCTTTAATAAATATTTGATTTCTACAAACTTTAATTCAAAGATGTGGTCCTTGCTATATAACACCTTAGTCTAAAATGGCAGATGACTAAGTGAGAAATGTACATAAGATCAGATCAAGAATGGCTAAAGAAAATGTGATATATATATATATATATATATATATATATATATTTGCTGCAATACACACACACACACACACACACACACAACTGAATACTATTCAACCATGGTAAGAGAATGAACTCCTGTTACTTGCAAGATTGATGAATGGGACTGGAGGACATTATGTTAAGTGAAATACGCAAGGCACAAAAAAATAAATACTGCATATTCTCACTCCTATGTTGGAGCTAAAATTTTTTTGAGCTGTGGAAGTAGAGTAGAATTGTGAGTATTAGAGGCTGGAAAGGGAAGTGAGGAGGGAAAGATGGGAAGAAATTGGTTAGACACATGATTACAGCTAGATAGGAAGAATGAATTCTGTTCTGCAGCACTGTAGAGTGAATACAGTTAACTATAATTTATTGAATATTTTCAAAAGCTAGAAGAGAGAATTTTGAAGGTCCACAACAAAAAGAAATGATAAACTTTTGAGGTGATGGATATGCTAATTATTCTGATTTGATCATTACACGCTGCATATAGTATTGAAATATCATTCTGTATCCCCAAAATATGTACAATTATTACATACCAACAAAAAAGGGGTCAAAAAAGTTTTAAATTATTTAATTAAATTTTATTGTACTTCAGTGGAGAATTTTTTTTTTTTTAGTTATAAAGATGTAAGGTACAATTCAGGGTTAGGTATACAAACGTTGATTATGCAGGTACCCTTGTTGATGAGGTATGCCCCCCTCCCCTAGAAGTTTGCCTCAACTGCCAATCCCACCTTCCTCCCTTGACAGTTTCCCACTACTGCCAATCACCTTCTTATAGTATTATAATTGTTCAAGGTCTGGTTATGAGTGAGAACATATGGTACTATGTTCTTGTTTCTGTGATAGATCACTGAGTATGATCGACTCTAAATCCATCCAAGTTGCTGCAAAGTTCATATGTTTGTCCTTCTTTATGGCTGCATAATATTCCATTGTGTATATGCATCACTTTTTTTTTATCCAGTCCAGCTTCAATGAGCAACATGGTTGGTTCCATGTTTTTACTATTGTGAATAGAACTGCAACAAAACAGCCCCATTAAAAAATGGGCAAAAGACATGAATAGACACTTCTCAAAAGAAGATATATGGGCAGCCACCAGACACATGAAAAAGTGCTCATCCTCACTCGTCATCAGAGAAATGCAAATCAAAACCACATTGAGATACCACCTAACCCCTGTAAGGATGGCCATCATTAATAAAACAAAGAACAACAGACGCTGGCGAGGATGCGGAGAAAAGGTGTCAAAATTTTAGTTGTGTATATCTTATTTTTTGTTCTTTTAAAAGTGACTTACATCCTGCCATTCTTTCACAGGCATTGTTTTATCTGCACCTGTGGTGGAACTTCTTTGAGTCTTAATTAGAAGACATGAAAAGGAGTTTGTGCATTATTCCTAATAGTAGTGCTGTTTTTTGTGCTCCTAATATCATTTTTCTCCAACAAATAAAACCAGTAAAACTGCCACTCTTTCAGAAGATACAACTCAATAAAAAACTATTGTCAAGATATCTGAAATTCTACTATTAGATTTCCATTTCTTTTTCTTTCTTTACTGTTTTTTTTTTTTTTTTTGAGTCTCCGTCTCACTCTGTTGCCCAGGCTGGAGTGTATTGGCCTGCTCACGGTCACCGCAGCCTCGACCTGCTGGGCTTAGACTATCCTTCCGCCTCAGCCTTCCAAGTAGCTGGAACTACAGGCACGTGCCACCTCGCCTGGCTAATTTTTTGGTTTACTGTAGAGATGAGGTCTCGCAAGTTGCACTGGCTAGTCTCGAACTAGTGGGCTTAGGCAATCCTCTCACCTCAGCCTCCCAAAGTGCTGGGATTATAGGCGTGAGCCATCGCGCCCGGTCAGATTCCCATTTCTTTAAAGCATTAGTCCCTGTAAAATGTAAACATCCATGGAAGAAATACACATTGAGCCATTAATGAGAAACATCGTTTTACATTTTTATTGTAGAGACGAGGTCTCACTGTGTTGTCCAGGTTGGTCTCAAACTCCTGGCCTCAAGCAATCCTAGTGCCTCGTCATCCCAAAGTAGTGGAATTATAGGCATGAGCCACCACCCAAAATATCTTAACATGAATGAAAGTATCAGATTCTTTCTAATGCGACAGCTGAGACAGGGAAGTAAAAAAATATTTATTTGCTTGTCATGGTCGGGGGTAGATAACAGAGGGAAGGCACAAGAGGTAGGCAGTTCTAATCACCACGCAGAGAACCTTGAAGAGCCATGGGAAATTACAACTAAAAGGAAGGAGAAAAGGAGATGAGATGAGGGCAGGGGAGGAAAAGGGAGGCTATTTCCCTTGAAGAAACAAAGTTGTCTGAAGTCATCCGTGGTTATTAAAGAAAAGCAATGAGGCTCATTTTTCTCTTAAAGGCCTTGGGAGGCAAGGGAATGGGAGCTAAGGGAATAGGAGCTTCAGTGTGTGAATAGCAGATCAGTTACAAGTATATTTTGCTAGACATATTACTTATAATGCATTAAAATCATTTCAATAAGTATAGAAAGTCTACATTGTACAAACATAACTTAGCCTTCATGATCCACAGAATTCAAGCATTATACATGTTTAAAGAAACAGTCAGAATTTTTAAAAGTTTAAAAAGTCCAGCCTATAGTACATTCATTAGCCAACACTTTTACATATAATTTATACTTAATGGTATAAAGAAAAGTAAAATCTCTGCCTTCGAGAAATTTACAACCTAAATTTTGGGGGAGAGAAGTGTAACACACAATTAGAGAAAATCTAAGGCGGTATATAAATCAGGACAGGACTGTCTACTACTGACAGCAGTCCTAATAGGTGCTTAGAAATGAAAGAGATTTTTAGAGCCTGGAACATTCAAAGAAAGTTTATGGAATAGCTAAGATAGTAACCTTGAAAATCAGGTAGAATGTGACCAATCAGTGACTATTGAATTGTAACTGGCATGGCAGAACAAAAGGGATTTCTTGTTGGAAAGTAGTGAGAACTAAGTCTAGGTCTATAAAGAGAGCCAGGTAAGAGAAAGTATTGAAAGTTGAGCAGAGGGCTTTGGGTCTCTAATTGGGAGGAGGGTGTGGGGGTGATTGGGTTTCAAAAGAAGAATGTGGATTATCAAGCAGGAGAGAGATGAGATAATGATAGTGTTTTCATGTGATTAGCCTAGCATTGTTTTGCAGGATGAACTGTCCATATACATCATAACACCTTTTATAAAGGAGCTCAAAATATACTCTACAGATGATAGTTAATTCATCCTAATAACCACTCACTGAGGCAAAGGAAATGCAGCTTTTATTATTCCCCATTTTGTAAATGATTTGTTCAAGGTCACTGAATAAATGAAAAGCAGAATAAAAAAAAAATACAGTATCATAATGCTCAATGGTTCCTAAGTACCAGCTAAATTATATTCTCTCATTTTCTGTGACTCAAGCAAGGGAAGTATATGAGGGACCTTTGCACTCAAGTGTCATTTCTAGACTCTTGTCTGGACTCTACTGTTGACCGCACATGTTCTACCATACCCAATTCCTGTTTAGTCTCCCTACAGCCCCTAACTCCTTAGCTTCGAACTTTCGACTGCCCTTATTTTCTCTCAGCTAACAGTTGACTTTGATTATTTTGTTCCAGCTAGTTTTCTGCCACTGTCATTGGCATATTTAATACCTCTGCATCAACCACTCAACAACGACAGTGGTTTGAGTTCATCAATGCAAGGCAATGGTTTCCATCTCAAATTGCAAACCTGATCAGTTTTTTAGGAATGTGTAAGGGAAGTAAGAAATCCATATACTGGACTTTGGTACCAAACTAAATTTTCCAATTTAGTTTTCCCAGTGATAGTTACATAAATAACCCCCACACCCCCAGTAAATTTCTTCTCTATCTCGACACATTACCTCATCATTCCATGCATCTTTTTTTTGTTTGTTTTTGTTTTTTGAGTTGGAGTCTCACTCTGTCGCCCAGACTGGAGTGCAGTGGCACGCTCACAGCCACCCCAGCGTCAACCTGTGGGCTCCGGCGATCCTTCTGCCTCGGCTTTCCAAGTAGCCAGAACTACAGGCACGTGCTATCACACCCTGCTAATTTTTGATTATTATTATTATTACTTTTGAGTTGGAGTCTCACTCTGTCGCCCGGACTGGAGTGCAGCAGCCGCTCCTGGCCACCACAGCCTCGATCGGCTGGGCTCCGGAGATCCTTCCACCTCAGCCTTCCAAGTAGCCGGAATTACAGGCACACGCTACCACGCCCGGCTGATTTTTTGATTTATTGTAGAGATGAGGTCTCGCTGCCCAGGCGGGTCTCGAACCCGCAGGCTCAGGCAATCCACTCACCTCAGCCTCCCAGAGGCGTGGGATTACAGGCTGAGCCACCGAGTCCGGCTTAATTTTTGATTTATTGTAGAGATGCGGTCTCGCCAAGTTGCCCAGGCTGGTCTCGAACCCGTGCGCTCAGGCAATCCACTCGCCTCAGCCTCCCAAAGTGCTGGAATTACAGGTTGAGCCACTGAGCCTGGCCCATTCCATGCATTTTAAAGCCACTCTTCCTTTTCTGACAACCTATGCTTCCTGTCTCATGAGGGCCCTCACTTCCACATATTTTCTCTGGCATTATGAACCTCTTCTTCCGTGGTGGCTCCAGTCTCTCATTTTCATGTAAAGTGTCTGGCATATAGTAGATGCTCAGTAAATGTGTATTGGATGACTAAAATTTCAGTTCTACATGTTCAAGTACTTATTGGACATTTTTACTTTGTCATCCTAATGTTACCTCAAAATTCACAAGTCTAGGATGGAAATCATTAACTTCTTACCAGATCTGTCTCTTCCCTATGACATTCAATTTCTTTTAAATGTACCATAATTCTCCCTGTTCCCCGTATTCAACACCACAAACAATCCTTCTGAAATGAATTAATTATTATGTCTGGGAATTATTTTTTTCTTAACAGTAGTAGGCATATGAAAGGCAATCTGTCGACGGAAGGTCCATTGCTTCTGTACAGCTATGTTTGTTCCACTGAAACAACCTCTATAGATCAAGCTGCCTTAAGTCTCTCAACCCTTTCAGTTCATCCATTCATCCAATCTTGAGATTACTCTTTCTATACATAACTTGGTTCCTTGAGTCTCCCTTACTCAGAAATGTTTAATGCCTAGCTCAAAGGCCAAAATCCTTCCTGAGCATTTAAAGACCACCATGATCTGGATCCAATCCAGTTTTCCCATCTTAATCTCTTATTATTTTTCTAGAAGAATTCATCACAGCCCAAATGACTTACAACAAGGTTGTTTCAATCAATCCATTGTAAGTTAAAAATATAAGTCGAACATATAGTTAATACAGTACACAACTTACTGAATGAACATCACAGTTTAGTTTAGCCTATTTTGAACATGCTTGAAACATTTTGAGGAGCCAACAATTAGGTAAAATCATCTAACACCAAGTCTATTTTATAATAAAGTATAAGATAAAGATCTCGTGTAACTTATTGAATACTATACTAAAAGTGAAAAGTGGAATGGTTGCATGGGTACCATCGTAAAGTTGAAAAATCATAAGCCTTTTATACCTTTGCTCAGGGATTTTTCGTGCTTGGAAATGCCCTCCCCTGTGCAGATTCTAACAAGACTTTGGGGTCAGATCATCTTTTGGAAGGCTTCAACTCTTCCAGTCAAAAACTTTTATTATGCTTACAGTAAGTTCACAAATTTTGAATTATTTGATATTTCATGTGCTGGTTTTAGCTCAACAAGATGTTAAGATCTTTAAGGGTGGGTCATGTAATATATTTCCGTATTCTTCCCAGAACCTAATAACTAGGTTCACCAATGACAGGCAACATTCTCCACCTCTTAGATAAAAGTCTTCAACAAAGATAAAGTTCTTAAACTTCATTTCTACTTTATATCTCAAGTTAAACTGTACCACCTTGGTCATATTTAAAGATACATGAAGGCTAAATTATAAATTCTTTAGCAGAAACTTTAAAAATTATTTGAACTTGGATGGATTTAGATTCTATCATACTTTGTTGTGATCTATCACAGAAACAAAGAACTGAATACCACATGTTCTCACTCATAAGTGAACCTTGAATATTTATCATAATTGGAACACTGCCAGGGGAGGGAGGAGGGGTATATAACATCAGTAAGGGTAAGTGATCCTAAACCAGGCGAATTGACGACCACTGGGAGGCCCCAACTTCACCTGTACGTTGACCACTTATGTACTTAATCCTGAATTGTACACCACATCTTTAAAACGAAATAACAATTTAAAACATTATTTGATGAGAGGCATAGCTTAAAGCATAATTTATAATAACATTTAGTACTCCAATCCAACATTTAACTTTATTCTCCGGCCTATATTTTATGAAAGATTTACAATTAATTTAAAATATTTATCTTCATAAATACTAACATAGGTCCTAAAGAGAACTATCTTAAACTTAAGTATGATTTATTACTGAAAACTTCAAGGAAAAAAGCAGGGTTTGAATCATTAAAGAGTAAATATTTGAGTGGAAAGAAACAGGTTTATTGGTTTATTTTTTAAAGTTGTACTTTAAATATTTTTCAAGAGTTCAGCTACTAGTATGGAAAATTCTTTTAGTTACACACTGAAAAAGTAAGCACAAATTAAGTACAAAAAACTTCATAGCCCCAACATTTTGTGCAATATGGCAAAAATGTTCATTACCACAATATTAATAAATATCAACAATGTGAGGTTGAATAACTAATCCATAAGGAGTATTTGACCTGGACCAAATCCTGAGTTTTCTTTCTTCACTCCAAGTTTCTTTTCTATTTTAAACTAGTGGCAACAGAAATTTCTTTGTTTGAAAGTCAGGAATGCTGGAAGTCTTAAGTGATAGAACAGGTAGCTGGGCTTCTACTTCAAGTCTCTCCTTAGAGGGAGAACATTGTGGATAAAGTAATTTTGTTTTTGTTTCTGGAAAAATCATTTTTTCCATCAATCTTCATAATTCTTTAAAATAAACTGTTAAAAAGTTATAGGCCAATCGACCACTTCACCTTGGTTTGTGGAAATACTATACATTAATTTCAAGAACACATGGCTAACTCAAATTTTCTTACTACACTAAAGGTCTAAACATTGCTCTTAACTCTTTAATAAAACTCTAGGAGAATTTTACAAGCTCATGATATATTTCTGCATCTCATCTGCAATATTTTTGCACAAAAGAATGGTAAAAGTTGTCTAAGTTTAAGAGTCACACTGTATGCCATCAAATTTATTTTTAAGCAACTGTACAATTTCAATTATGGAAGAAACTTTGTGTTGTACAAAGTGCTTAAGAACCATATCTAGAAAGAAAATGAAAATAAGAAGTTAAGAATTTAACATTTTAGCAAGATGGAGAGAATGGCAAATAAATATTCCTCTTCTTTGCTAACATTGAATTGTTTGCCCTGCCCAAATTAGGTTGAACAAAGTAATCACAACTTTTCAAGGGCATACAGTGAAAGACAGAATTTGTAATTTAAAATATGATTCACACTCTATTTCACATTAATTAAAATTTAAGAATTCAAGAAATAGGCAACTCAGGTAATTAAACAAAGCAGGGAGCAATAAGAAATACTCAACAACAAGCAGTTCCTTAACCATATAAATCAAATAAAGTCAAGACAAATGAAATAAAGCCCAGAAACCATATAAATCAAACAAAGTCAAGACAACTGAAATAAAGTCCAGAAACCATTTTCTCCTCAGCACAGAGTTCTCCAGAATCACAAACTTGATGAACGGGAGGCACTCACTCCGCTGACGCACGCACGCAGGCGCGCGCACACAATGGAAAGAGAAGCATGGAGACCCTCAGAGACAAACTTTCACATGTGCAACGTTCTACTTGCCACATAATGGAAAAGAGAGCACGGTGGGTAAATATCACACTTTCTTCCAGATTAGACAGAGCAAAACTGTACTTAGTATTACAAACTACTAATTCTCTTGACACAATCAAAGGCAGAAGTGAATGAATGGGGTGTGGGGCCGGGTGGATGCATGGATGCAGCAAAGAAAGGGAGGGAAGGAGGGGAGACTTGCCTGAGAGAATGAAAGTTTGAGGCGTTTTGCAAAGCTTGAATGGATTAACCTTTTAAAAAACAGTCCTACTATTTTCTCTCTCTCTCTCTCTCTCTCTCTCTCTCTCTCTCTCTCTCTCTCTCTCTCTCTCTCTCTCTCTATCTCGCCTTTCTGTCTCTGTCTCATATACACCGACTTCCTGGGACTCAACCCAGACTTGTCTTAAATGCAGCTGAAAGGTCTGGTGTTTAGTACATACCAGGAGTCCTAGGTTAGATATATGTCCTACAAAAATGGCTTCTTTCTGGTAAAGAACTTTTAGAATCACTTTTGTGGCCATAGATAAAATGAGACCAACTGCTTTATTAAAAAAACAAACAAAACCTGAAGTCCATGCACCAATAAGAAAATTGAGGCCCCAATCCACAGCGCTTTTATTTCTACTAGAAACATAAGCTATTTACTACTTGGAATAGTTTTTCTGAACTTGAAAAAACTTTGCTTTCACATTTTTAGAAGATCATGAGGTACTGTGGCTTTAGTGTTTTTAGCCTCTGACCTATTCATAAATAGGTTGTTTAGGCTATCTAGCAAAGGAACAAAATAAAACGTGAATGCTTAAAAAGTTGCTAGATTTGGATAACATTTAGCAGATAACCTAAAATGCACCGATTTAAAAACATAGCAGCATAAAAAGTTTTTCAACATAACTTTCTTTAGTAAAGTGAAAACATAATGGGAGGAGGGTGTTGAGCTGGCTAGACCTTGAGTAAGAAGTTGGGTCCTATGCAGTAGTCCCTTGTCCAGGACAAAAAGCTTCCTTTAACCACAAGTCATCTTGTGGAAAAGGCAGGGAGGGGGCCTGGAAAGTCATCACCTCGGCAACTTTGAATAGGACCTAACATTACTCTGGCCACACTACAGGCTGGGCCAGGTGGGGGAGCGAGACATAACTTTGCTCTTAAGAAGCAGCAACGAAAGAGAGAAAGAAGTTACCTCTCTCTTCGCTCTACGCACACAGGAAGAGCCCAATTCAATGCCGCCGCCACCGCCACCCCTCGTCTTGCCCCGCCCCGACTTTTGTGTGTGTTGGGGGGGCGACCGACGTTTTACCCCACAAAGTTCAAGGCACTTCAATATCTCTCAGGTTAAGTTCCCCCACCCCCAACTGTGCCATGCTCACAGGCGCAGGTGTCTCTGGCTCTGGCCTATTTTTATGCCCCCCCCCCAGTCCCCACCTAGTTGCACGCTCCAGTCCCTCCCCGCCTTCCCAGCGCAGAGCACCACCTAGCTTAGACGCTAGGAAACACCTTGATCCCCGCTCCCTGCTCCCTGGTCACCTGGCCAGAGCGCCCGGCCCTGCCCTCAGGGGAGCCTTGGGGCCACCCCTTGTAGCCGGTTCCCAGCGCAGAGCGCACACAGGGCTCCCGGGCAGTCACGTGGGTGGCGGGGTGGGGGTGGCTGGGCTTCCTCACCTGCATCCCAGGCACTTGGACAGCCACCGGTGAGTGGGCCATGAAGGCGACTGCTGCTCCGCTCTGCTTCTGTGGCGGTGGCGCTTTGGGTTCGGACTGGCTCCTCCTCCGGGGGTAGCTCGGCGGCCCTCCCAGGCTTTTCGATCAGGGCCTGGAAGGACACACAGAAGTGGGGTTACTGGGTTGGTAGCACGTATCCCGGGGCTGGGAAGTGGGCAGCTCGCGGCGCGACTCCCTGGGACTCAGTCTACCTTTCTGGCGCCCGCCCGCCGCTTTTGCCGCCGCCTCCGCTGCTGCTCCTCTTCCTGAATGCGGGGCGCTGTGAGTGGCGGTGGCTGGGACCTGGGCTCGAGTGATGCCGCTCCTCTGCGCCTCGCCGCTTTAGGAAGAGGAGGTGGAGGCGCCCCAGCCACCCGCCCGCTTGCCTGGCCCGGGAGGCGGTTGGGGGCGGTTCCGCCGTTGGCCCTGCCCCCGCCCCGCAGCCGGGCGGTGTCGGGGGAGCAGTGACTCCAGGCAGCGAAGGGGTTTGGCTGAGGTTGCTGGAGCCTGCGAAGGGGGAAGCTCTCCCAGCGCACGGAGAGGAGAACCCGGAGACTGGAAGACCTGGAACGCGGCTGGGCCTGGAGAGAGATTGGAAGAGTTTGGGAGACATTGGGGGTACGAGGGCGTCCCAGACACGGCCACGTTGCAGGCAGGCGTGCGAGGCTGGGGCACATGCAGTCGTGGAGACTTGAGTTGAAACTTGTGAAGTGTTGGAAGTCTTTTTTGGCTCCCCGACCTGGCCGAGGGCGGGGTCACAAAGAGCCACCGAGTGGACCTCTGCTTACTCCCGCCGTCTGGTCTTCCTAGCCGGGGGCCACGCCAGGGGGGCAGATCCGTAGCCATTCTCCTGCTTTCCGGGTTCCCCGCCCCCAGGCATGCTTCAGGTGACTTCAACCTAAAGCTGCCTCTCTCTCTAGGGCTGTCACTTGGAGGACGGCCAGACTGGGGCTTCTCTCTACTACAAGTTCTGCACGTGTAAGGGAGAGGGAAATTGAAAAACAGATGGCATATCGGCAGAAAAATTAATGAGGATAATAGAGGCAAGGGAAATGAGTTTGGATCATTAACAGGACTTGTTATTGAATTCAGCATACACAGCGGCGGTTTTGGCAACTCCACCCCACTTTAAGTTCCACTACAGGAGGGAGACAAACTCTTTTGAGAGTACTCTAATGATAACAGTAACAAAGATAATAATAGCAATTACAAAAATTTCATTATGAAAGCACCTTTGAGAACACACAATGGGTTAATTACTTAAAAAACCAAAAAAAGTAATATTCAAGTGCCAGTATAAATGAAGTTTCCTAACTTGCAGTTTGTTGTGGGTCTCTACCCAATACACTGGGAGGTAGGGGAGGTCTAGTAGTAGATAATAGTTTCTCTTCTTCCATTTGAATCTTTTCCCAAGAATAGCATATTATTATTACCAGTGTTGTTATTAATTAATAATGGATGTCATTTTCTTTGTACCAGGGACTGCTAATGCTTTATATGTGTTACCTTATTGAATCTTTACAAGGGCTTTCTGGGATCTTATTGTTTATCCCCAATTTTACAGATAAGGAAAAAGGCTCAGTCAGGTTAAGTAATGTGACCCAAATGACACACAATTAAGAAGTGGTAGAGTTGGGAATTCAAAGGCAGGCCCCTCTGATTGGTGATAAACTTACTACTTCCTCTGTGGTTTCTGTTTGTTTTTAATGATGATAAAAGGTATAATGGCTTTTTCCTTACTCCTTGTTCCTTAAGTCCAGGCCCTCATTATGTCTTAATCTAACGTTAGGCCTCAATCTAGTGTCTATTTCCCACAAGCCCAACTCACACTTAACATTACCAGCCTGACCAGAAACCTGCAGTGCCACCTAAATTTTAATATCCACAGAAATCTCATAGTGTTCTTTTTAAAGTGCAAATTTTGATTTCACAGTTCTGGAGTGGGCCCAAGATTCTGCAATGCTAACAAGCTCCCAGGCAGTGCTGATACTGCTGATCACACTTTCAGTAGCAAGGGTCTGAATCAAGCTCCATCATTTAAGACCCATCTCAAGTCCTATCTCCAGTGAATCTTGCAAGTTGTTCCAAGCCTTCCTTCAAACTCTTTCTATTGCCTGTCAGGGGAAGTAGCAGTCACACTGTAGTTCTTATTTCTTTTGTTGTGTCTGCCCAACTGGATTATTAGGTCCTTGAGGCCAGAGATCCAGCTTCATTTACACAAGAATTATTCAGGTAGAATGGCAGCTCTTTGAAGGCAGGCTTATTATTTGTTTGCTCACTACTGTATCCCCAGAGACTAGGTGCACGACACATAATAAGCCTTCTATAAGTATTTATTGGATAAATGAATGCACTTACTTTGAAGTCTTCACTTAGGCTACTAGGTGAGTAATAGGTACACTGTATAGTTTATTGATGCCAGGTTAAACTCCTAGGCATTGCTCTTGCTGAACCTGCAAATTGTTCACTTTATTATGTGTTACACCTTTCATTATTTTGTCCCCTAAATTCTTTCCCATTCCTTTAATTTTATAACTACCTATGAGTGAGCTGTATAATTTTAATAAATAAGTAAATTAAGTATATCAAATAAATTACTTTCCCTGACATCATTCTGGGCCAGAGTTAAATGACTATATAAAAAAAGAATGAAAGCTAAATGTTAAGACCAGATCTATTGAGACATTTCCTAAAAGACACAGCTTTGGGGGATCTCAGTAAACTTCTACATCTTTGTTTAGATCTACTGCTATTAAGTAAGTCATCTGTTGTTATTATTGATGGGGATCACTTAAGTTTCTACGTGGAATTCTTTGTGGTTTTTCTTATACTTTTTTCCATTGTGTGTGTGTATATTCATAAAATCTTGTGAAAATGTCAAAATTTGAAAACAATTCAAACTTCATGAGCATTAGGAACTTTTAAACATTTTTTTAAAAATTTTGAGTTGTGAGGTACATGTGAAGATTTGTTACATAAATAAATTGTATGTAGGTGAGGCTTGGACTTCTAGCGAGCCCTTTCTCCTCCCCTCTGGTAGTGGACATGGTACCCAAAGTGTGGTTGTGTATCTCTTATCCCTCCCTCCCTCTTCTTATCCTTCCCTCCTTTAGCAGTGCCCAGTGTTTGTTGTTCCCTCCTCCTAGAAACTTTTTTACCCAAACTTCTTTTCAACCTTGGACTGCATCACTTCTCAAATTCTTAATGTAAATAAAATGACAAAAATTAAAGTATGCTTTTGTTTTACACACACACACACACACACACACACACAAAGTACACTTGAATATTTTATTTCATAATGTCACTTCAGAGTCTGATAATACATGGCGATATATTTTCACAGTTTTGGAAGAAGTTTCTCAAAGGGATATACCATATCTTTTACTTTGTGGTCCCCCCATAGGATGTAACATAGCACTTCAGATAGGTACTGGCTATGGATACGAAATAACCATATGCATAAAGATTATATAAAGATTAACTGAGGCCAATGAATTTCAAGTTAGACAGTGTCCTTGAGCTCCCCAAAACTTGGTAATTTAAATTTAGCATCTGGTTTCAATTTCCTGACATTTGTCAATAACGGTTGAGTATCCCTTATCCAAAATGCGTGGGACCAGAAATGTTACGAATTTCAGATTTTTTTTTTAGTTTAGAATAATTGCACATATGTAACATTTTGGGTCTGAGACCCAAGTCTACACATAAAATTCATTTATGCTTCTTTAAATGTCTTACACATAGCTTGAGGATAATTGTATATGATATTTTAAATAATATTTTTCTTTCAAATAACTTCGGTTTAATGTAACTTCAAGCCCAAATACATGAAACTAAAGCTTGTGTACACTTAACCATCAGAAAGTCAATGCGTCAGGTGTGAAATTTTCTACTTGTGGAGCTACGTCGGTGCTCAAAAAGTTTCAAATTTTGAAAGATTTAATATTTTTGGATTAAGTATGCTCAACCTGTATTAAATATTTACCTATGCTTATAAATATTTACTGAATGCACTGGTTCATAGTTAAAGTGTAGGTAAATGGAAATGGCTGGACACACTTTATTGTAGACAATGGTGAGTGTATGCATTGAGGCCATGGCTCTCAAGCAGGGGTAATTTTGCCTTCTGGAGAACATTTCTGGGTGTCACAAATGAAGATGCTACTGGCATCTGTTGAGTGGAGGCCAGGGGTGCTGCTAACCATCTTATTTTTATTTTTTAAGTTGGAGTCTCAATCTGTCACCCAGGCTGGAGTGCAGTGGCACTCTCAACGGCCACCCCAGCATTGACCTGCTGGGCTCCGGCGATCCTTCTACCTCACCCTTCCAAGTAGCCGGAACTACAGGCACACACTGCCTGTAGTTTGATTTATTGTAGAGATGAGGTCTTGCCAAGTTGCCCAGGCTGGCCTTGAACCCACGGGCTCAGGCAATCCACTCGCTTCAGCCTCCCAAAGTGCTGGAATTATAGGCTAAGCCACTGAGCCCGGCCATAAGCATCTTATAATGCACAGGCCAATCCTCACAGCAATTATCCAGCCCCAAATGTCAATGGTGCCAAGGTTTGAGAAACCCTGCTCTATACTCTTTGCATTAGTAACTACTAACTAAGAAATAGATTTGGGAATCACTGTTCCTTGCAGATTTCAGTTCAGTGTGGTGGCTGGGACCAAGAAAAGGAAAAAGAGAGATAGAGCCGTAAGTTATTGGGCCACATCAAGTGGGTACTAGAAATAAAGCAGTATTCTTATTTTACCTTGGTACTAAACCATAGATCATCTGTTTCAAAACCGTGAACATAACTTAATGAAAAATAATATGGAACAGAAAATAACTTCAAGAAACAAAATAATAGTTTGTTTAAAAAATTAATCACTGAGCATATTCTAAAGTACCCGGTGTTAGAAACCTTCAAGTATATTAATTCATCAGGATAAATTTGACCTATTACTTTACCTTAGAAAACTTAAAGGTAGGATTTCATATTTTGGAATTTCACTTTTTGAGCCTAATCACCATGCTGAAATGTATAAAATGTGTAAAGCATAATGGCAAATTGATATAATTATCTGAAATTCTTTCAGTTATTGGATATTTGAAACTAAAGGAAATTATCTGGGTAATCCCAGAATCTTAGCATCCAGTGAAAGAAATATTTTGACTCAGGCTACTGACTCTGAACTGATATTTGGAAGTACAACATTCAAGGGTCCTTTTTTATTTTAATAAAAGCATATGTAATACCTCAAATCCCCTCTTTACTCTCTGTGGGTATCAAATTGGGAACCATGATATAATAGTTCTTGCAGATGTCACATCCTTGTTATTGTTCTAGCATAGAATCCCGAAGAAAAACCTATTGAATCAAATCTTGTTCAAGGAACATTAAACCTGTGTTACTGCTGAATTCTCCTGAATTACTTTGCACCTTTTTTGGGTTTGCACAATACTCTACCATAGTATTATTTATCATAGACACTAGAGTATCTGAAACAACCCAGCTGAATGTTCTCGCTAGCTTTACTTCCTGATGCTACAGAGAAGAATAGAGCAACAGAGGAGGTGGGTGGAAGCAGATGCTGCTAAAGTGGTTTCCTGCTCATAACATTTCTTTACATGTATGTTTACTTGCTTTGAAATGTTTGCATTGAGGTACGAAAGAATCGAGCTCATAACTTCTGCCTTTACTGATTGGTACAGCTGAGAGGTAAGCGTGGCCTGGAAACTTTCCTTCACACGTAGAGATAGGAGTCAAAAGACCAAATGTTTATGAACTCCCTTCAGATTTTGCTACTTGCCTAAACTCTCATAGAATCATGCTGTTGACCTTCAGATGCCTTGAACCCAAGGTGAAGGCTCTCAGAAACCTGCATGGGCTCACTCACAGTCTTCTCAATTCCCAGAGAACCACTGCTTCCTGCACCAGGCATCCTCTAATGATAGTTTTTCTTTGCCATATGGGGACATGAAGAGTACACAGGGGAGTTTCTTGGAAGAGCTTCTCTGGGAGACTTGGCTCTTTGTAATTAGGTCAGGTAATTTGTGTTCTCTAGGGTGCAGTTTTTAGTCACAGGAGAGCCTTTCATGTGTTATGATGCTGAACAACCAATCTGGGTGATACTTTTTCCTCTCTGGGTTGACTTTCTTAAATGTATTGAATTGACCACTTGTTCTTCAATTTGTAGGCTTCTCAAGCAGGCAGTTCTAGTCAAAGGTGGCAGTTAAAAACAAGAAAAAAAAACTGGCAGTTGAGACCAAATAGGAAGTGACTATGCCATCAGCTCACACCGAGGAAAAGGAAGTTGCTAGGACCTCTAAGAAAGACAGTTGTGTAAAATTACCACCCTTCAACTTGCGTAGCTGAAATTCTGTCACCCTGTGGTAAAAGCTTCCATAGTTTTGTTACTGCTATACTCAAGAGAATGTGAACAGAATAGTTAATAGCATGCACTCCTTGCGGGACTGTTATCAGGGACTATCAGAAGTTTCTGGGGAGCAGAAAGTCAACATTGTGAAAAACAAAACTCCCATCCTACTCTTTTTTCCCCCTGGACCACATGAATATTTTAAGATTAGTTAACATTCGGTGTGTTGCATGATGAGGCTCATCACACGGGTCCAACTGTAGAGTGTAAGGGGATTTTTACTGAGAAATAGAAGACAGATTTTTTGTACTTTCACTTTGGCCCCATATCCACCCGAGGCCACACCACATTTCCCTTTGCCTTTTTTTCTCTACCCTTCTTTTCATTTTCACATATTTTTGCATTGTGCCAAATGCTGGAAATACAAAGAAATGCAAGGAGTTTGCTTTCCTGCAGGAGAAGGCCACAAAAAAGGGAGCATTTAAAGTAATAAATGAGTATAGTAGCAGTATATTACTAAGGCAACAGGTACCACAGTGCAATTTATTTCACTTGTGTAGATTCTGAGAGGCTTCATAGAGGAGGTGATATATGAACTGAGACTTGAAAAATGAGTAACAGGTAGAGAATTGAGGAGAGAGGATCGAGAAGAGAGGGCATTCTAGACAGAAGGAACAGCATGAGCAAATGTCTAAACCAGGCATGGATCCCCCATCATCCAATGACCTGGTTAAAAAACAGATTTTGTGATTCATTCATACAGATTCTGAATCTGTAGGTTTGAGATGGAGAAAGAGCATTTGTATTTTATTTTATTTATTTTTATTTTTTTGAGTTGGAGTCTCACTCTGTCGCCCAGACTGGAGTGCAGTGGCCGCTCCCGGTCACTGCAGTCTCGACCTGCTGGGCTCCGACGATCCTTCCGCCTCAGCCTTCCACGTAGCTGGAACTACAGGCATGTGCTACCATGCCCAGCTGATTTTTTGATTTATTGTGGAGATGAGGTCTCTCCTGCCCAGGCGGGTCTCGAACCCGCGGGCTCAGGAAATCCACTCACCTCAGCCTCCCAAAGGCGCGGGATTACAGGCTGAGCCACCGAGCCTGGTTTGTATTTTATTTTTTAAAAACTACCCTCAGCCTGTAATCCCAGCTGAGGCAAGTGGATTGCCTGAACCCGCGGGTTCGAGACCAGCCCAGGCAATTTGGTGAGACCTCGTCCCTAAAATAAAATAAAAAATAGCTGGGCATGGCAGCACGTGTCTGTAGTTCCAGCTACTTGGAAGGCTGAGGTGGAAGGATCGCTGGAGCCCAGCAGGTCGACGCTGGGGTGGCTGTGAGCGTTCATGTAACTGCACTCCAGCCTGGGTGAAGACTCCAACTCAAAAACAACAAAACAAAAAATTTTGCAGGTGCCTATGTTGTGTACTCTTGGTTAAGAACCACTAGCTTAGAGATATGACAATTATTTTTTGTGAGAATTATCTGGTAGTTTGGTTTAACAGGCAGAAACATAGAGTACATGAGGCATCCCAGCAATGAGGCTGGAGATATAAGTTGGAGATAGACTGTGAGCCTCATATGCCATTCTGAAGAGTTTAGATTTGATCTCATAGGCTTCTAGTAGTCCTGAGGGCTTTTAAGGAATAAAGGAATTTGATCCAGATTTACTATTGAAAACTCTGCTTAGCACATAAAAGATAGATTGGACACAGAAGAGACTGGAAGCAGAGGGACCTATTAAGAGACTATTAGGAGGCCATTGTAAAAGTACAGGAGAGGGACTGAACTAAATTAGTGGCTTTGAGAATGAAGAGGAGGGGATAGGTTCCAGAAACAATTTGGAGGTGGAATCAACAGTATCCAATTGATTAGATGTGGACAGCACCAGAGGGAGAAGTTTAAAATGCCAGATACATCTAGCTTTGGGAATGGGGTAAATGCTGATACTCGGAATTGAGCCAGGGAATATGGAAGGAGAATCAGGATTGGGGAAAGATAAGGAATTCAGTTTGGATACCTTGAGTCGAGGTACCTGTACAACCTCTAAGTGGAGATGCCAAAGGCAGTTGAAAATAGCAAGAGGTCAGATTGCAAGTATAGATTTGAGAACTGCAGAAGGAAATCCTTTGTAACCTCATGGCAAGGTGTCAATAAAGGACATAAAAAATAGAAACCAAGTTCAAGCTGTTCACTTCCCATTTAGAAAACTACTTCTTGAATAATTGTTGTATATTTGGGACCAGTCAAATGTGTTCTGTGTTTACTGGCACCATATCTATCTGCAGAAAGTGCACTATTTTCTTCAAAGCAATGATTGTTAATCTCATGTCTATAAGATTGTATTACTCAATATTTCTGCTGTGTTCCTGCTTACATAGATTGGCCTATGAATTCATGATAATGACAGTAAAGAAAGGAACAGAGTAAAGAACAGAAATGGTGTGAAGAGATCTGAATGCTATGTTGCCAGGTTTTCTGGGATGGTTTTCTTGCATGCAACTGTAAAATAGATTATTGTGCGCCAGAACACTTTGTATTATATTTCCCTTCCTACACTCAAAAGAAAATGAGGTGGGAGATGACATGCATGCCTGGTTTCATGAAGTCAAGTTAGTGTCTTCTACAATGGAAAGAAAAACAGGACAATTTATTGCAATCTAAAGCACAGATTACTGGCAGAACCATGATATTTGCCTGCTGTGAAAGTGCACAGCAACTTTAGTTAATATTTCTCTGATTTTTCAGAATCATTCATACTATTGCAGTTCTTCCATTCTTTCTGTGCTATTGACCTGTTATGAAACTTCACACATCCTTAGAGTTTACCATATGTTAAGGTAAGCATTCACATGGCTAAGTGCCAACTTGAAATTAACATAGATAAATCATACTTTCCATATAAATTGTGAAAATGTGATAGACATTTACAATATGAGATCATGAAAGCAGATACTAATATTTTAAATGCTTTGTACAATGCATTTTATTATGTGTTTGGGGTTTTCTCAGGTATTACAAGAAACTGAAATATACAATATCTTAAATTTTACTGTAATTTTTGATTTTGAAAATATATAGATTCTTGTTATGCAAATATAGAGAAATGGGTGCTCATTGTGTTATGAAGGATGGGTGCTCATTGTGTTTAATTCATGAAATATTTTTAAAGGTATATTTTCTTATTTTTTCCAGACTTTAGAAACATATAAAGGCTATTGCTGTATGGAAAGGTCATTTAAATGAACAATAGCAGAAGAAACTGTCTGGGTTGTAAAATGCTGGGTTATTGAATATGTTTCCTAGTAAAATTGTAAGCTATTCAAAGTGAGTATGCCTAACAAAATGCTTCAGTATCACTCCTCTCCTTTGGTCCTGCACATAGCAAATGAGGTATAAAGTATTTTTTTAAAGCAGAAGTTCAAGCCAAACTTGAATTATTGTAAATATAGAAATTAGTTAATTATAATAGCTATCATTTATATAGTGCTTACTCTGTGTCAAGTATGGTTGCACTTCATATATATTGCCATTTAATTCACACCACTACTTCATGAACTAGGTAATACTATCATCATGTCATTCCCATTTTACAGAGGAGGAAACTGAAGAACAGAATAAGATTAAGTAATTCATCCAAGGTAGAGTTGCCAGATAAAATACAGTATGCCAATTAAATTTAAATTATAGATAAAGGAATACTTTTGCATGAGACATATTTATACCAAAAACATTGTTTATCTGAAATTCTAATTTAAGTGTCTATCCTGTATTTTTATTTGCTAAATCTGATAATCCTACAAACTCAAATCACACAGTTATTAGGTGTTAAGTAAAAAATGGAATCCAGGGAGTGTGGCATCAGACTTCATGCTTTTACCATTATAAAGAACAGAGGATAGTGTGCTACATTATCTATAGCTGGAGTGTTGAAAAAAATCACAACTAATGGTTAAGTCTCATGGGCAGGATCATAGGTCTATAATAACTTGAGATTTATCTAAATTTACTGTAATTGTTAATATCATTTGATCACAGTATTTTCTAGTGAGGAAATTTTTTTTCAAAAAGTGATAAGATCTGAAATATTTCTGAACTCTTATGTTGCTGTTGTTGTTTGAATTGGAGTCTCACTCTGTCGCCCAGGCTGGAGTGCAGTGAGTGGCACACTCACAGCCACTCCAGCATTGACCTGCTGGGCTCTGGCCATCCTTCTGCCTCAGCCTTCCAAGCAGCCGGAACTACGGGGGCGCACTACCATGCCTGGCTAATTATTTATTTATTTATTTTAGAGATAAGGTCTCGCCAAGTTGCCCAGGCTGGTCTTGAATGCTCGGGCTTAGGCAATCCACTGGCCTCGACCTCCCAAAGTGCTGGGATTACAGGCTGAGCCACCGAGCCCGGCCTGATCTTAGTCTTTTTTTCAGTGCTTTCCAAGAAGACAGATTAAGGAAAAAGTGTGATTCATTGTAATGATCTACTGTCATGAGTGAAATTAACCAATTAGTACTGTTGTTCATAACGCCTTTCTCTATCATTAAACAGCTACATGTTGTTTACAAAGAGTGGAGCTTTCTTCAGTAATAGCTTTTTAATAAAAAAAAATGTTTTTACTCACATCGTATTCTTCTCTTTTCTTTTGATATTTTTACTATAAAACAGGCATTGAGACATCTCCTTTTTTGAAAGATAGTGCAATTTTTTTTTTTTGAGTTGGAGTCTCACTCTGTCGCCCAGACTGGAGTGCAGTGGACGCTCCCGGCTACTGCAGCCTCGACCTGCTGGGCTACAGCGATCCTTCCGCCTCAGCCTTCCAAGTAGCTGGAATTACAGGCATGCACTACCACGCCTGGCTGATTTTTTGATTTATTGTAGAGATGAGGTCTCGCTGCCCAGGCGGGTCTCGAACCGCGGGCTCAGGCAATCCACTCACCTCCGCCTCCCAAAGGCGCGGGATTGCAGGCTGAGCCACGGAGCCCGGCTAAGATAGTGCAATTTAATGGGGGAAAAAAAAGAAGCATGGGCACTGGGGCCAGATTGACCTTATTAGCTGAACTTATGTCTGAGCCTCATTTTCTTCATCTGCAAAATGGAGTTATTAATACCTACTTCAAATGGTGATGACAAGGATTCAATGAGATAATGCACGTAACACTTAACAAATAGTGGTAGTTCCTTTCCCCTGTCCATTTGCCCCTTTCCCTGAGCCTCTACTACTCTCAGCAACCCTCATGAGTTTTTGAAAACCCTACCCTTATTTACAAAGCATTTTGACTTGCATAGAAGTTACACAACAATCAGGGATAGAGTCGACTGGAAACCAGAGTGCCTAAAGTATTTTCCTGCTGTGATTTTCTGAATCCCTAAAATGTTTAGGTTAGAACAAAAGACAGCAGTGTGATTTCTGCACTTAGAGATTAGTTGAAAGAATTTTAAGGGTATCTTTTTTTAAGATATTGAGAATGTTCTTGGAGTTTCAGGTTGGTGTTTATATACCTTAGTTTCATGGGGAAATTCGCTGTGGACATCTTTGAGGGACACAGAGAAACACAAAACTAAATGACAAGAGCAGACAAATTATGTCATTAAAGCATTTTCCTTTTTTTCTCTTCTAAGTATGTGTGTGCAAGTTCATTGAAGCAAGGGGTGATAATATGTAGTTTTTTGGGTTTTTTTTTCTTTTGAGTTGTGGTCTCACTCCCTCACCTGGGCTGGAGTGCAGTAGCACACTCACGGCCACCCCAGCATCGACTTACTGGGCTCTGGCGATCCTTCTGCCTTAGTCTTCCACATACCCAAAACTACAGGCACGCATTACTGTGCCTGGCTAATTTTCTTTTTGATTTATTGTAGAGACGAGGTCTCACCAAGTTTACCAGGCTGGTCTCGAACCTTCGGGCTCAGGTAATTCACTCTCCTCGGCCTCCCAAAGTGCTGGGATTACGGCTGAGCCACCGAGCCTGGCCAGGGGTGATGATATGTAATGAGAGAAAATATAGAAGTAAACGCAGTTAGGGCCAAATACAAAGTCATCATAAGATTAGAAAGCAAATAACATTGCTACTAGAAAAATTCTGTAAGGGTTACTAGTTAAGAATATGGACCCTGGAATCAGACTGCGAGGTATGACAATTAAGTTCGTGAACTCATCCTAGAAAAAGTGCTACATACCTGATTGCCAAATATCACTACAGTCACCTTCAAAGTACTCCCCTTGGGAAGCTATGCACTGATGCCAGCATCTAGTCCACTCATCAAAGCAATTTTGGACCTCTTTCGGGAATGGCCATCAGAACTGTCATCATATTACCCTTGATGTCCTGAATGTCATAAAAACGTCTTCCTTTCAATATTTCCATTATCTTTGGAAAAAGGAAAAAGTCACTGGGGGCAAGATCAGGTGAATAGGGAGGGTGTTCCAATATAGCACTTTGTTTACTGGCTAAAACTCCATCACAAACAGTGCTATGTGAGCTGGTACATTGTTGTGATGCAAGAGCTCCTTTGGGACCATTTTTGCATCCACCTTTCTCATGCCAAAATTTTCATAACTGTTTCTCTATCGATGTTTATTTGGTCTGCTATGCATCTCACAGTCAGCCGATGATTTTGATGCACAATTTGATGAATTTTTGTGATATTTTTGGTCAGTTCTGCTCTTTTTCAGTGATACTTTCTCTCCCTTTAGAAAAACATTTGCTCCATTTGCACACTGCTGTTTTCTTCCTGGCATTATTCCCATAAACTTGGACTAATATGTCCCTGATTCCACGTACTCTTTTTCCAAGTTTAACAAGAAATCTAATGTTTGTTCATTGCTATAATTCAAGCTCCCATATTCTTGCAATGGCACACAAAAACATGCAACATTAATGAATGCCACTCATGTCAACACGAAAATATCTGTAAGACACTGAGGCCACTCGTAAGACAATATCATAAGACAATGAATGCCACTTGTGTCAACACGAAAACATCTGTAAAACACTGATATACCAAGGTTATGAAACCTTACCGAGTTGTTTGTACAGTGCAGCCAACATAAGCGTCCAGTAGCAAGTTCGTGAACTTAATGTCAGACCCGTACTTAGGTTCAAATCTCAGGTTAGTCTACATACTAGCTGTTAGCTTCAACAAAGTGTTTTATTTCTCTGTGCCTGAATTTCCTCATCTGTCAAAAGAGGATCATAAAAATATCTACCTTATCAAGTCAATTTAGGGACTTAAATGAGTGTTATTTTTTCTGTAAACTTTTACTGAAGTATGAGATGCCTACAGAAAAAGCTCCACAAATCACAATGTTCAACAGCTCAGTGTATTTTCACAAGATGAACACATTCATGTATCTATCACCCAGATCAAGAAACAGAAACCTGCACTCCAGAAGTTATCTTGATGCCCCCATTCGGTTACTACCTCCTCCAGTCCAAAGTTATTCACTTCCTTGTCTTCAATCACTGTAGATTCATATTGCCTACCTTTGAACTTTAAATGAGGATCTACAAAGAGAGCTGAAACAGTGCCTAGCACTTAGTAAGCAATATACAAATTTGGAAATGTGATTTTTAGTAGTAACAAAAATGTAAGTGTGTTTTGGGTGTAGAATTCTTAATAGGAATAATAAGATAAAAAGCAAACTCATGAGGTAAAGTATATGACAATAAAGTTAAATGTAACAAGCTTCTTTTTAAAAAGACTAGGATTTCTTGAAAACATTTTCATTCCATAAGTTGTATCTATTATGTATTTCATGATAAGAAAAATACACTCCATTTGAGACATCAGAGAATACATATGCCCAAACATTTCAGTACAATGTAGAATAAGAATTTTACTCAAATTGTTAAAAAGACCAATAGAAGAAAAACAAGTTTGGCAGAAGCTTTTCTAAGGCCTCTGTTTCCTTAATGTAAAATGAAGGGAACTGGACCATCTCTAACACTCTTTCAAGCACTGACATTTAATAATTTTATGAAAAAATTTCTTAAAAAGCAAAATCTGGAAATCTCTGAACCACTGGGTTTTTTTAACTTTTAAAATGTTTTTATTGTAAAGTTGTGTGGGGTACATTTCAGGGTTAGGTATACAAATATTCACTGTGCAGGTTGTTGATGAGGTGTGCCCCCCCAGGCAGATTTCCACTACTGTCAGTCCCACCTCCCCGCCCCTCTCCCCTCCACAGTTTCCCGCTACTGTCAATCCCTTTCCTACAGTAATACGGTAGTTGTTCAAGGTCCACTTATGAATGAGAACATGTGATACTCAGCTCTTTGTTTCTGTGAGAGACCACTCAGTATTATAGACTCTAATTCCATCCAGGTTGCTGCGAAGTTCATGATTTTTGCACCACTGTTTTATAGCTAAGGAATAAATCAAGAGTCACGGTCAAACATGACCTTTTGGAAGGAAGGCAGCAGGGTTTTTGTGAGAGAAAGTCATGTCTGACTAATCTATGAGCGCTCCTCAAGAGAGTAAATAACATATGGACAAGGAGGAACCAAGGAATAGAATTTACAAAGATTTTTTTAAAAGCCCTTGAACAAGCTTCCATATTGTTGACGTTTTTTGTTGTTGTTAAATGAGTCACGGCGGATTGGGGAAAACATTTTTTCATGGAAGGCAAGCTAACTTACAGAATAAATTGGAAGATAGGAAAAAGTGGGTGCTTCTCTGAATGGAGAAGTGTCAGTATTATGATTTCCATGGGCCCAGGCTTATTGAAGTATTATAAGTGGTGCACAATAAAGTATACACAATATTATTTCTGTATTTGTACCTGATACTAAGTAAGTTCTTCTCAGTATTGAAACGCCAACCTGACATATTTCTCAAAATTCGGGGTGTAGGAAAAAGGAATAATAGATCATCTCAGCAAGATAAAGAATTTACAAAAAATAAAAAAGAAACTAGCTATACAATACAAATAATTAGATTTGTCTCTACTTATGGGTCTGGAAAGCGAATCTAAGAGTTGTAGGTTATTTCTGAAAAAATTTCAGCCTACTGTGCCATTTTGGACAGAAAGTTCAACAAAATTCTGTGCATCAATAGAAAATAGACAAGAAATAAAATAACTTGTTACCTTATTTTTGAAAAAAAATTAAAAACTGGTGTAGCCATATCTGGAACTTAATGTTTAATTCAACGGGTCACAAATTTAAAAAAAGAAAAATGGAGCTCAAGGTGGCTATAGAGGTAGACAGTGAGAATGAGGAAATGAGAAGGAGTTATACAGAGACAGACTCAAAGTTTTAGCATTTATTAATCCAAAAAGATGAAGATAGAGGCATTGACCAAAGCTAATACTAATACTAGGACTGCTAATAATGATCACTTGTTTAGTACTCATTCTGTAACCCAGCACAGGAGTGAACATTTATATACATTGACTCCTTTAGTAATTATGAATCCTATGAGGTCAGTTCCACTATTTCCTTTATTATACAAGCATCGTGAAGCATATGGATGGAGTAAATAGTGATCAAAGCTATTTACTGGCTAGAGCTCAGCACAATCCTTTAAACTCAAAAGAATCAAATCCAAGACAAACAAAAGGAAGTGAGACTTTATACAGTGGGCAGTAAAACTTACGGAACTCACCACCTCGAGCAACAGTACAAGTTGCACTGTAACAAGATTCAAGAACTATTTAGACTACATTTGTAGAAAATAAAACCAAAATATCTTATGGAAACTCTTGTGAAATATCTTTAACCTTTGAAGTTGTTAATAAGGAGGATAACCACACCCTCTCTATTCCTGCTGCCAACATGTTTCTGTGTCCCCCTATAAAAATTCTGGGCTGGATGGACCAGAAATTTGACCAAGTGTAGCTTTTTCTAATTATGACATTTATGGGTAATGGTACATGAATTCTTGTGGGTATCTTAAGATGGTTATAACTTATGTTGTGCTTGAATCTGTTAAAATTGATAAGAGAAATCACATAGAATCCTATTTAAACAAGCTTTGTATGCTATAGAAATGAAATATTTTTGAAAAGTGACTTGCTGAAAAATGAATGGCCACAAAGATAGCAGGTAGAGGATTTTCCGTTTAGCATTTATTATCTATTCAACATTTATTTGGGGTTATTTCGTGTCCATATTTCTTTAAGAAATTACATTTCAGCAAAAAGATATTTTATGTAAGAAAAACAGGAAATAAGCTCAAAAGAGAATCCTGGTGTAAAAATTCTCCCAAGAAAACTCACATAGTGGCTTCTCTGTCACATCAATCCTCAGGAAACTCAAAGACAGACCCTTCTAGTTTTGCCCGGAATGACTTCTGTCTTGTTGGTGTAACACTGTAGTTTCACAAAACATACCAGCATCCTTTCTTGGCTTTTTGACCTCTACCCTAATTGAAACACTGTATGTGCTCTGGGCAGACCAAGAAAAAGAAACAGAGAAGACTGGGAGTGACCGTCTATTTCACAGAGAACTAGTCTTATCTGTGGGAAGGAAGTATTAAAAGAAAAATGTAAAAACTGGAGAGTTCAGAAACAAAGGAAGGGGAAAAGGACACATGAAAAGATAGGATTGCTCTGTAAGTATATTACACTTCAATTGAAAAATTGTTTAAAAAGAAAGCTAGGATTAAATGTGGTTTTAAATGGTAATGTGGGTGGTTGGGCCATAAGCGAAATGATGACACTGGTCAATCTTTTGAGCTCTCCTACCTGTAGCAGAGTCTCTGCTTTCCCCCCAACTCCTGTCACCTCTACCCTGTGATTTCTGGCTGCCCAAATTCAATTTCAAAAGCTACGGACTAAACCAGTACTTCTTCAGGAAGATCCTTGGTTCTAGGCCATTCTCACTTCTCTTGATTAAAATGTATGTGTTCTGCCTATTTGCTACCCTGGCCTGAGAATGTTATTTTCTACTTCTAGCAGAAAGTGGAGATTTTTTGGGAGCAGAGATCATCTAGTACCTTCAAATAACAGGTGGAAGGCTAGCAGTTTTTGTCTAATTCAGATAACCACTTTGAGCTTACATTTCCTCATCTGTAAACTGGAGATCATACCTTTCACTTTTATTAGAGTTTAGGACACTTTCATATACATTTACCTATTTGATTCTCACAGACACCCTCTGAGGTAATTATTACTTTTATTTTATAGACAAGGGATAAAGGAGGTTAAGTAACTCATCCAGGGATAACATATGAAAGTGCTTGTGTTTAAGAAGAGGTGTCAGCTAGCCAAGATAGTGAATTGATTATAGAAGCTCCCCCAGACAATGGTGCCAGGTACGGGTGCCATGTGGCTATGCGGAAGCAGTGTGGGCTCAAGGTTATGAGTATGGACTCTGGAGTTACAGAAACCTAGGTATGAATTCCTGGCTCTGCCCCTTTATTACCTGGATCCCTTGGGCAAATTGCCTTCTCTGAGTCTACATTTCCTCATTTGGAAGATGGGGATAAATGCTTACCTTATAGAGCTGTTGTGAGGCGTAAGTGAAACAGTGAGTGTAATGTGCTCAGTGCAATGCAGAGCGTAAGGAAAACAAGCAAAAAATAATGTGGAAGTCCCTGGAATAATTAGTAGTAGTAATACTTGGTGTACATGTTAGCCCAGAGCATGAACTTTACTAGCCCAAAAGTAGTTAGTCATAAGTGACTAGGCCATAAACAAACAAAAGCAAGCATGACTGACACATGGAAAGAAAGAGAAAGCTGTGTGCTCTGCAAGGTGGGACCAGTCAAGGCTACACAATACTAGGTTGCAGTTTCCTCAGGCCAGTGATTCTCAAATTTGAGTATGTATCAGAATCCCCTGTAGGGGTTATTAAAAGACTGATGGCTGGCCCCACTCCCAGAGTTTCTGATTCAGTAGGTCTGGGGTGGAGCCTGAGAATTTGTATTTCTAACAAGTTCCTTGATGTTGCTCATGCTGCTGCTGGTCTAGGAAACCCCCTTGAACATGATTGTTTTAGAATAAAGAATCCCAGGACTATCATCCTGTTCTGTTCTAGGCATCAGAATTTCCTGGTTTTTGTGTTCTCTTTCTTTTTTCAGTAAAAATCCACTTCAAAAATGCTGGTCGGGTGTGGTAGCTCATGTCTGCAATTCCAGCACTTTGGGAGGCCAAGGTAGGAGGATCACTTGAAGCCAAGAGTTGAAAACCAACCTGGGCAACATAGTGAGACCTCCCCCCCACCTGTCTCTACAAAAAATTTAAAAATTATCCAGACATGGTGGCATGCACCTGTAGTCCCATCTACTTGGGTGGCTGAGGCTGGAAGGTCACTTGAACCCTGGAGTTTGAGGCTGCAAAGAGACATGACTTCACCACTGCACTCCAGCCTGGCCAACAGAGCAAGACCCTGTCTCTAAAAAATAGAAAAAAAATGCCAACCCAATTTTGGCATAACAAAGGGAATTGCCCATAACTGGTCCAGGAGAGCTAAGGCAATCAGAGGACTGTTCGAAAACAGGGGTGTGGAGTCGATGACTGCTCCAGTTGGAAGGCTGGGGAGAGGTCTTAGAGCAGAACAAAGGGTGAAACCTAGACAGGAAAGAATAGGAGACAGCTGTGATTATTGAGCCTTTCCCAGCTTGGATTTTCCTCACATGCTTTTTCTTGCTTAAGTTTTCTATCCTTTTTACAACTACTACTATATTTGGTGGAGATGGGGTGGGGGGTTGGGAGTGGGAGTGAGGTGAGAAGGATTCATCGTATTTTCAATTTGCACTTTTCCTACTCCCTTGTTTGAATATTTGTCAACCACAAGGCTACCATGTATCTCTTGAAGAGCCAAGACAACATATACAAATTATGGCTGTCAGAGCAAAAAGTTGAGTGAAATTAGACATCTCTCTTGAAATAAAGTATGTGCTCTGTATCGTGTTACGGCACATTTGAAAGCCAAGAGCTGTGTTCCAAGTCACCTCCTGGCAGTTGTCAGTAAATAAGCCTCTGCTACCTGTTAAACATAGTTAATGAAGCAGTCTGTGTTTATAAATTAGAGGGTTTATCTTTGAGAATAAATAATCCACTAGAAAGAAAAAGATCGCCTTGGATGTAGACTTCTGGGTAAGAAATCATCTATCCCATGAATTTCAAGATGGTTAAAGAACTTGTGGTGTTATGTATTAATAAGAATATATCTTTAAACTGCAAATATTAGTTAGGAAACTGAAATACAAATATGAAACTCTATAATTGTAAGAACGTAAGTTTCTTCAGCTCCTGAGGCAGAGATACTTTGGTTTAGGAATTCCATATAGGGTGTCTGGGCCTGTTCAGTACCATTATGCTATCAGGTGTTTGCCTGTACCAACCTGCCCACATTACATGAAAAACAGGCCTCCCTCATTCTTTCAGAATTCATGGCTTCTGTCCTGAACCATTCACCCCAGCTTATCTCATACTCCAATTCCTAACTCTTTCTCTGTTCTAATTTCTGACCATGTGACTCATTTTTCCTCTCACTGCCTTGCCTCACCCTAGGACCCAGCACTTGCTATTTCTTCTTCAACTTGAACCTTTTTCAGTCCTCTTTGGCCAATACTCAAATTCCTCTCTTGGCTCCACTGCTATGATCTGTGACAGAGTGCCCCAATGGGACCAAGCTGTTCCTTGGGACCTCATACTTTTACACAGGCCCCCATGGAAGATACCCCTGCCTGGTACACCCAGTCCTAGGAGCAGAACTCCGGCTTCAGAGATTTGTAGCTCCTTGAAGGAACAGAAAACAAATGGAAAGGAAGGAATTCGGTTATCCAATTACTATGTACAGAAAGGCCAACTGGATTTCTATATTTTATAAAGTACATAAGGAAAAAAAGTGATGGTTTAAAGTCAACTATTTAGTTGTTCTTACTTCTCGGATTTAAAGAATGACTATTTATTTATTACTTTCCTTCATATCCATCTCCCCCCAACAACCCATCCATTAACTTATTAACTCTGCCCTCCATAACATCTCACGAGCCCATCATTTCTTGTTTGAGCAGTTTGCAACAGTGTCCTAATAACCACTGTCCTTGCCACCAGTGTCTCTTTTCCCCCATCCCACTGTTTCATGCCCCTTAATTACTGCCAATCCACTTGCCACAAATGTAATCTGCCTCCAAAGTAATCTTCCTGAAACACAGATTTGATCCTCTTACTCCCGTTCGTAATACTTTTCATTGCCATGTACTTATCTGATTGGTCATACACACACACACACACACACACACACACACACACACACACACACACACACATACATATATGTATATATACATATGTATACATATATATGACTCATTCATATATATATGATTCTGGTATTTTAGTAGATTGGTTCTTCTAATTAGGACAATAATATAAATTGACTACAACTGTATTGTGCTTTAGATTATTTTCACAGCTATAATATAATTTTTTGCAACAGCCTTATGACTTAGATATCCTTTTTCTTCTGTTTGAAGAGAGTGTGTGCATTTTATGATAGCAGATGGTACATGGTATGAGGTGGATATATTAAAAGCTAAATATGTATTGGATTTATTTGGCTAAGTCAATAGATTAGGTACTCCTAAAGAAAATTTAAACTTTCAGTTCCACCAATGAATTCATTAAGTCTTATTTGAATGCTGGCACATCTCAGTTGCTTATAGCATGCAATTACTGAGGTCAAAGTTGGCAATTCAATTCCCATTTGTTTAACTTGGTTGCATTCAGTTTCATGAATGCAGTCTGTAACCCTAACCTTAGCCAGCTATTTCACAATTGCAGGTCCCAATGGAACATGGATACTAGAATATGGATAAATCTACACCATGACTCCATCCTTATTACTTGAAAACATAAATATTCTTGTAGTTCCACAATGTTATATAGGTTTTTGTACATTCAGGCATATAAGGAATTTTTAGTAATAATAATCTAGACAGAGAGATAGCGTTCTTCTTCAAAAGGGCAGTGTCAAGATGCTAAAGGATACTCCATAAATATCTCATTTCAATAGTAGTTTCCTAATTATACAACCCTAGTCTAATAATGCTAGTTCCTTCTCTACTGATGACTTAGGTAGCAGTTATTAATGTAGTTTCAGATAAATCCTGCAATAATTCTACTATTAATTTCTAAATTCTCTCTTGAATGAATAATGCAAAATTGTCCAAATTATACTAGCTTTCTCATTCATAGAGATGCGATGAGCATCAGGCTTAACCTTATGTACAGATGGCATTGCAAGTTTTCTGTGGGGTAGCACTGAAAAGAACCTGTTCTGAAATTTTCAGTTTCCCTATTATTTACTCTAGATTAAGGCAATAATTCATTGTTAATATGCAAATATCCCTGAAATGAGTAATGAAGTATTGTCAGTCATTGGCACCTGGGTATGAATCAATTTAATTAATTTATTAGATCCCGTCTACCTAATACTTAACCAAAAGAGGTGCCTTAAGGAAGGCACCTGACTGGTATATTTTGAAGGGAAGATAGTGGGGGCAAAGGCTCATATTCACAAAGATATACTCAGATTGCATCCTGGCTGGTCACAGGACAGTATAAATGAACAGGATGGGACTCATGGGGGTGAAGAAGGGAAGCAGAACAGTATCAGAAGACAAACTTCTCTTATGCCTCCACTTGGCTCTATTCCAGAAATAATGAGAATGCATGAAATGGTATTATATCATAGTTAAGAAGCCAAGTTCTGGCATCAGACAGACCTGGGTCCAAATTCTAGTTTTGCCACTCTCTAGCTGTGTGGGCTTAGGAATTCTCCTAATCTCTCTGAGCCCTGACTTGTTGATTCTTTTTTTTTTTTTTGAGTTGGAGTCTCACTCTGTCGCCCAGACTGGAGTGCAGTGGCTGCCCCTGGCCACCGCAGCCTCGACCTGCGGGGCTCCGGCGATCCTTCCGCCTCAGCCTTCCGAGTAGCTGGAATTACAGGAATGTGCTACCATGCCCGGCTGATTTTTTGATTTATTGTAGAGGTGAGGTCTCGCTGCCCAGGCAGGTCTCGAACCCGCGGGCTCACGCAATCCACTCACCTCAGCCTCCCAAAGGCGCGGGATTACAGGCTGAGCCACCGAGCCCAGCTGATTTGTTGATTCTTAAGGTCATAACTGTACCTACCCTCCAGGTTGTCTTGAGAATTAAATAGTTCATGTAAAACAGTTAGTGGAATATGTGGTACATAGTAAGTGACCAAGAAATGTTAACTATTACTGTATAAATAAAAATTTAAGATTGTTTATTCTCAAGTATGCCTATTTTCAGTGGAAGACTGCCTCAGTGGAGTCAGATTTATGCTACTTCAAAATAATCACTTGAGCAAATTTCTCTGATGCTGGAAGAAAATAATTCTGGCTAAAATAATATAACAAATATACCAAGAAATACGGAAGGGTCCCTTTCTTCCAGCAATGACCTGAAAGTCATACTATGAAAAGTATGAGATCTAACCAAGTGTCTACAGTTAGCAACTGAATTGGTACTGTGGGAACTCAGTGTAGTGTAGAAGGTCCACAGATGAAACAAAGCTGGAAACAGGCAAATGTTACCTGTGCACCTGGAAACTGTGTATGATCTCTGGTCAGCTTATAAACAGAAGATGTTGTTTTCTCCACAAAACAATTTAGAGAAACAGAAAGAAGGTGCACACCCCTTTTCAGAATAGGAGTTTGAGGGCCAGAAATCACTGATGACCAATTCAAAGGTCATGTTTGTTATTATTTATGTAGGATGTTAATTGACAGTTAAGAGAAAATAACATTTGTGTTTGTATCCTCTTTGATGACCCTGAGAACATTTTTCTTGTTCAGAATCTGTTGATTAGCAAGTATAAACAAGTCTCAAATCACCGAGTTAAAACTGTTCCATTTTAAGGGCATAAATGAGTCCTTACCTTTGCGACCAAAAGCAGGTCAAAACACAAAGTTTGATGGAATGTTAAAAGTATGGCTGTTAACTGTCACCTGCACAATAACTTCTGACAGTCATTTCCTGCTTGGCAGCATAAGAGAGAGGGCTGGAGAGTGTGGGTGATTGACTTGTCATCTTGACTCGTCATTATGACTTGGATAATCCCTTCTGTCTACCTGTCCTGCAAAAGCAACATTTTTAATTATGAAATACATAGTATCAGTAACTGGTTCTAAGGAAAAAAGTCATGGTTTGGTTCTGCTAGATTCAATAAATGTGAGTTTTCAAGTCAACAAAATAATGATCAATACTTGTATCTATCACCTTCCAACAAATAATGCATGCTTATATGTATGGTCACATTTAATTTCTACAACACGCCTGTGAGGTACAGTAAGTTTTAGCTATTTTTGTTTCTGTGAGGAAATTGAGTCTCCAAGGTGGAAAAGAAGTGCTCCAAACCTCACAGATGATAAGGGTGAACATTCCAGCTGGGACTCCAAATTCTGGGCTGTTGGCATCACACCTGATCTTGATGAACACTATCACCAATTACCAGAATTCCCAGTGTAGAATCCTTGTGCCTTGTCTCTCCTTCAAACTCTTTCTTCTATAGTCATGAGATACTGTTTACTTTATTTCCCTAATGCGTCTCAAATTTATCCACTGATGAACTTTCTACCCTTACTTCCATGACCCTAGCATAGGCCACCATTGTTTACCATCTGGATTATTGCAGTAGTCGCCTAATTGGTCTGCTTATGATCTTCTGATCTGTGCTCCATGCTGCTACTAGACTGGACTATTTAAAAGTGCAAGTCTGAACATGACCCTCCCTTGCTTAAAACCTTTTGCAAGGTTTTCTCTCATTCCAATAGTAGTTTCCTAATTATACAATCCTTGTCTAATAGTGCTAGTTCCATTCTTCCTTAATACCTTTAGAATAAAAGCCCAATTCCTTAGTATTGTCCTGCCTTATCCCTTTCCACCTTTCCTTCTTACACGGCCTATGCTCTGATAAGAACTAGTACTCTCTATAATATTCCATTGTGTAAATGCACCACATTTTTAAAATCCAGTCCAGCTTTGATGGACATGGTTGGTTCCATGTTTTTGCTATTGTAAATAGAGCTGCAACAAACATACGTGTGCAGGTATCTTTTTTGTAGAAAGATTTGAGATCCTCCGGGTCTATTCCCAAAAGGGGAATTGCTGGGTCATATGGAAGGTCAATTTCTAACTGCTAGGGGAGGGAGGGGCATACCTCATCAATAAGGGTACCTGCATAATCAACGTTTGTATACCTAACCCTGAATTGTACCCCACATCTTTATAATAAAATAAATAAAAAGTGAAAAGAACTAGCACTCTCTCTTTCCCAAACATCTCATAATGTTTGTTTTTGTCTTTAATTCTGCTGGAAAAATTTATTCTGCCTGTTGTCTACCTTATATTGTTGGAACAGCATATAAGAAATGTTTTCAATGAGATTTCCTCACCCTGATGTAATGCTCCTATTTATTTATTTATGAGAGGCAGGGTCCCACTCTGTGGCTCAAGCCGGAATGAAGTGGCATGATCATGACTTACCACAGCCTCCAACTCCTGGATTCAAATGAGCTTCCTGCCTCAGCCTCCCGAGTAGCTGGGACTACAGATGTGCACCACCACACCCAGCTAATTTGTTAAACTTTTTTTTTGTAGAGATGAGGTCTTACTGTACTACCCATGCAGTTCTCAAACTCCTGGGCTCATGTAATCCTCCAGTCACCACCTCCCAAATTGCTGGGATTACCAGTGAGAGCCACCACACCTGACCTTCCATTCATTTTTATATAAATTCCTGTTAAGACATTTAACAGGTTTACTTGTCAATATTGATTTACATTTAACAGGTTTACCTGTCATTATTGATTTACATACTCATCTGATTCACTAGACTCTGAAATAAGGGTCAAAGACAGGTCTTATAAAACATATACCCAGTCATTTTGCCTGACACAGTTTTGTAACATAGTAGGGAGTTTAAAAATGTTTATTACATCAAACTTATAAGCAATGATTAATTATCTATTATATGCCCAGCTCTATGAAATGTAGTGACATAGTAGGTCTAAGCCTCGCTGAAAAGAAAATTATGCAACTCATTTTGCTAAGGAACAACATAAAACATTTTATAATTGAGAGATTATGTGGCACTGACTGAAAGTCTCTAGCAGTTCAGACGATTTGAAATTAGGGAGGCACCTCTTTCCTTTAGAAATGATGATTACTTATGAAGGGCCAACAGTAATAGAATATTTACCATCTGGCAACTGTCACAGTACTCATTGTAAATCAGACTTAATAAACCCAAGCCCTTTTGAAGGTGAAGGAGTTTCATGTTATTTAGGGAGAAATACCATCTCCCAGGAGACTGACTCAAGAAAAGTACTTGGAAACTGAAACTAAATGCCTCCTAGTGTTGGGAGACAGAATTCTACCTGGCTGGACTGCGCTATGATTGGAATACCTTTGTTAAGGTTAAAGTTCGAATAAATCGGGGTGGACGTTATACTTCATGTCTCAGGTCAACACTGCCAGTATTCTCAAGCAGAATATGTGACAATGGCTCTCCTACTTCTGGCTTGCACTCAGCAAGACTACAGCACAATGTGTATAAATGTTTCTCTCCACCATCAGTTAGCAAACTGGGAAGCTACACCCTTGCTCTCAAAAGTAATTGTGAACAGCCCCCGACTATCACTATAGAAGGTTGGAAGCAGTTGTTTTCATGTATACGTGTGAGGTCCTAATTATTTTCCCAGTAACTTTTAAGTAAATTGGAATTGTCTTTAAAATATAGATGTGTGATGTCACTGCAGGGCAATGCAAATCAAAATTATGCAGGTCAAAGCATCACCTCACTCCTGTTAGGATGGCTATTATCAAAATAACAAAAGTTAAGTATTAAAGGGGATGTAGAGAAATTGGAACTCATATACACCATTGGTGATAATGAAAAATGGTGCAGCTCTTATGGAAAACAGTTTGGAGTTTCCTTAAAAAATTAAAAAATAGAATTATCATATGATTCAGCAATCCCACTTCTGGGTATTTATCGAAAAGAATTGAAATCAGGTAATATGAGTATCCTAATGTACA
Source organism: Cephalopachus bancanus (assembly GCA_027257055.1). Lineage (NCBI taxonomy): Eukaryota > Metazoa > Chordata > Mammalia > Primates > Tarsiidae > Cephalopachus > Cephalopachus bancanus. The sequence goes on from JAPVLO010000684.1 coordinate 688,732, forward strand.
TTACAGCACTATTGACAACAGCCAAAATGTTGAAATGCACTAAATGCCCATTGGCAGATGAATGGATTAAAAATGTGGTACATCCAAATAATGGAATATTATCCAGGCTTAAAAAAGAAGGAAAACCTACAATACACAATAGCATGGATGAACTTTGAGATCATTATGTTAAGTGAAATAAGTCAGTCACAGAAGAACAAATACTGCGTAGTTTCAGTTCTATCTAAAATTCTCCAACCTGGAGAATCAGAGAGCAGAACTGTAGTTACCAGGTAGGTGCAGGAGACATAGGGGCAATGGAGAGTTGCTACTGAATGAATACAAAGTTTCAGTAATGCAAGATGAGCACATTTTAGTGTCTATAGTTAACAGCGTTGTATTGTACATGTAAATATCTGTTAAGAGGGTAGATCTCATCCTGGCTCGGTGGCTCAGCCTGTAATTCCAGCACTTTGGGAGGCTGAGGCAAGTGGATTGCCTGCCTGCGGGTTTGAAACCAGACCTCGTCTTTACAATTAAAAAAAAAAAATAGCTGGGCGTGGTAGCGCATGCCTGTAGTTCTGGCTACTTGGAAGGCCAAGGCGGAAGGATCGCTGGAGCCTAGCAAGTCGACGCTGGAGTGGCCGTAAGTGTGCCACTGCACTCCAGCCTGGGTGACAGAGTGGGACTGCAACTCAAAAAAAAATAGAGGGTAGATTGCATGTTAAGTGTCCTTGCCACAATAAAATTATAACTGTTTATGTATCAACAGTATATGCCAATCCAACATATATAATAAACTGTAACATATTATGTATTACATATATTATTGTGTATAATAATAAAGAGTATGGAGTATATACTGCCAGGTTGGGAGGGGGGCACATAACATCAATAAGGGTAGCTGATCTAAAACCAGGCAAAGTGGGGACCAAAAGGAAGCCCAGACTCTATCTTTATGATGTCCATTTGTATACCTAATCCTGAATTATAACCCACATCTTTAAAATAAAAAATATATATATTAAAAAGAGTATGCAGTATATAGATAGTATATATACTATATTATATCATATGTAATTATATACAAAATATATGACACGTATATTATATACACAAATGCATGATGGAGCGTCTCCTACATATAGCTAGCGCAGAAAAAGACCAACATTCAAAATTTGAAGTATTGTTTCTACTGATCGCATATCACCTCTGCACCATCATAAAGTCAAAAAATCACTAAGTCAAACCATTGTCGAAGACCATCAGTATATAAAGTATATATGATAGGGAGAGAGAAAAAGATTACATGACTGCATACTATTCTTTGTGCAGTAGTCATACAATACCATTTTTACATAATACATTTAAATTTGCTCCTTCTATTAAGCAAATATATGATAAAAGGAAAGGATTTCCAGCTATATCCATTGTGAATAAAAGCAAGTGATGTGATTAACACAAATAAATAATTAAGCACATAAATAGATAATAGTAAACATCAACAACAAAAAGTCCACCATGTTCTTCTGTTTCTGTGCCTTTTTCTCTCCTCCCTTCCTTCACTCCTTTCTTCCGCTCCCATTCTCTTTTTCTGTCTTTTTTGGTTTGCTTTTCTTATTTGCTAAAATAAACAAGCTATTCCTGAAGTATGGACGATGTCCAATTTTGCTTTTGATATTTTTCCCATTTAATCACATTCAACACTTGGCAATGTCAAACTTTTTATACACCATTAGTATATATTGAATAATTGCTTCAGATTTTATGGAAATAAAAACAGTACCTCAAATTGCCTATTCATTTTCATATATTTGTTATGTCTTTTAACATATATTACGTACATCTTGAAAATGAAACATCACTTGACTTGGTAAATTATATCACTAAGCACTTACATTTACCCAATAGATAATTCCTGAATTGAAATGGAATATTAACAGATTAACTTGAAGTAAAGGCAGAGTACTTACTTAAGTGTTTTTGCCTTCACCAATTTGTTTTACTAATTTTCCCATATGTTATTATATATCTATTAAATATATCTGTTAAATATATCTCATGCAGAAGTAAAAAATAAATAAATAAACAAAATCAGCTACCAGGAGCCAAAGTCAATTTGATGAAGTGATGAACTATGCTAGTCATAGAAAATATTTTGTGATTACGCTTTTTTTTTAAGTTGAGGTTTCACTGACATTCAGTGGCATGATCATGGCTCACCACAGCTTTGGACTCCTGGACTCAAGCAATCCTCCTGCCGCAGTTTCCTGAGTAGCTGGAACTACGGGTGCATGCCACCATGCCTAGCTAATTTTTTAAAAATTATTTTTTGTAGAGTCTTGCTATGTTGTCCAGGCTGTCAGTTGTCTTGAACTCCTGGCCTCAAGCATTCCTCCTGTCTCGGCCTCCCAAAATGTTGGGATTACAGCTGTGAGCCACCACGCCTGGTCTAATCACATTTAATTTCCCACACCACCACCCTATCACACACAGTCTTCCTAAGATTTATGGCTTATTTTCCAGGATTAGAAATAAGATATTTATAAGATAACACAGCTACGAAATCAGGATGTGGCAACTCTTTCACCTAAGAGCATGGAGTAACCTAGAACATGTATATGTCATGTCCATTCATATTCTCAAGAGTTCTTTTAACTATCATTGGGGCACTGATGGAAATGGAGTGGCATGGAGCAAGGGAGTCTGGGCAGCTGACAGGAAAAATCAGGATGATCTGCACCAGGGTGATAGAGCTGAGGATGAAAAGGGGAGGTGTTTAATATTACAAGTGGTAATGTAGGCAGCTCTTGCTGAATTTTTTCATTTGGAGGTATAATGGGAATAGAGAAATGAACGAAACTGGTCCCTAGATTTTTGACTTGGGAAACTAGGTGATATCTGTATCTAATTTCTTTTTATTTTTTTCATTTACAAAGTTTCTTTGCACTCAATGTGCCACTGGAATTTTCAGAACAACTCTGATATAAGCAAACATTATAATTCTCATTTATAGGTAAGAAAACTGAGGTCCAAAGAGGTCAAGCATCCAGTCCAGGGTAATTTCTAAAATAGGTAATTTGGGGAGTGAATCAATTTTTGGAATAACTGCATTGATTTTTCTCCACTATTATCATTATATCAAAATCATTTTTAAGCATTTGCTGGAAACAACTTTAGGCCCATAGAGGGAGAAGAAAACAGATGCTGTTCTTTAAAAAAAAAAAATGCTGGCCCGGTGTGGTGACTCATGCCTGTAATCCCAGCACTTTGGGAAGCCAAAGAGAGGATTGCCTGAACCCAGGAGTTCAAGACCAGCCTGGGCAACTTGGTGAGACCTCATCTCTATAATAAATCAAGAAAAATTAGCTGGGTGTGGTGGCAATGCCTGTAGTTCCAGTTACTTGGAAGGCTGAGGCGGAAGGATCGCTTGAGCCCAGGAGATTGAGGCTGTGGTGGCCATGAGCAGTGAGCCACTGCACTCCAGCCTGGGCGACAGAGTGAGACTTCGACTCAAAAATAAAAAAATAAAAAGCCACACACACAGATATGCATTGCAGAGCTTTATATGGGGGATATTATTCAAGAAAACGAAATCAACAAATGTTTAGGTACTGACTATGTGTAAACCCTGTGCTTATTGCTTTGTGGGGCATGTGGAAGCATAACACATAACTCTTGTTCTTAAATTGTTAGTTAGGTTGGAGAGGGATCCTTTACCTAGATCAAGAGTGGAAGGAGATGGTGAAGTTAATCTTCAGTTGGTACATTATAAAGAATTAATTGAGGCATTTTAAGAAAACAGAGCAGACACGCTATGAATGTAGGCTGGGAGCTTTGTCTCCATTCATTCAACAAATATTGATGGCCTGGCACTGTGTTAGGGGATGCATATGTGTATAAAACCCAATCCTTACCCTCAAGTAGCTCACAGTTTAGCTGAGTCTAGGGCCTAAGATGAGGATGGTATGAGATTAATTTTATGAGGAGACATAGGTAGGGTGAGGTAAGAGGGTTAAGAATGATAAAATTTGCTGGAGGCTCAGAAAAGTTCAGAGCCTGGAGCTCTGTGGAGAATGACAATTGAACAACCCAGGCACCTGAGGAGCTGGAAGGATGGCAAGAGAAAAGCTAGGGTGGAAAGATGATAAATTCTGTGGATTGGAAGACAGATAAAGTGTGTGAAGAGGAGAGAGGAAGAAGCCAAAACTGGAAGGAAATAAATTTTCTAAGCCTCTAATGGATAGAACATTTGCTGTTTCAATATAATGCCTCTGGGGTGTATGTGTGGAGTGGGAGGTGGGAGGAGAAAGAGGGATGGGCGGGGAAGAGTTGAGAAAGAGAGGGAGACAGAGGCATACAGAAAGAGCAAGCACTTGAGGTTCTGTCAAACCTTTTAACCATTGGTAACAGGGTGGAGACTGTAACCACTAAAACAAAAGCAACGAGATCAGTGAGCCTAAATTGAACTTTAAAAAAGAGGAAGTGAGGAAAGTTTGTTTGTGAGCTCTTGTGGCAGGAAATCCTGTGACTAACCTTATTTCACACATCTCAGATTATTCAAAGGGATCTTAGCTTTCTTAAGAACAGTAACATAAAATTGCAGCTGGATAGGAGGAATAAATTCTAGTGTTCTATAACACTGTAGAGTGAATATGGTTCATAATAATTTATTGTATATATTCAAAAAGCTAGAGGAGAGGATTTGGAGTGCTCCCAACGCAAAGAATAGTAAATATTCAAGATGATGGATATGCTAATTATCCTGATTTGATCATATATATAGTGAAAAATCAGTCTGTACCCCATAAATATGTACAATCATTACTTGTCAACTAAAAATAAAAGAAAGAAAAAACCCAGTAACTTAAAATAGAAGGGGTTGTCTCAGAGGCACTGATGTCTGAGAAGAGTTGACATGCTTGCTAAATAAATTAATCCAATTTGAGTTGTCCTTTACTGTGTGAAGGGATGCTTTAGGGAATATGGCCCCCTGGTATTTCCAATCAATAGGGTAATACAGCATTAACAAATGGGATTCGACTGTATTGAATAAAAATGCCAACATATTGGAAACAAACAAAATCAACTGGCTATTCTCCTTTTACTTGTAGCAATATTTTTATATGGCTGAAAGCAACCATTATATATGAGCCGTAATTATTTGAAATAGCATTGGTGGAAGTTTAGACTATGGGTGAGGACTGCAGGGGGCTGAAGAGTTGGCAAGGAGGAGTCAGGATGATAGTCAGGGTCAGGCAATTACAAAACAACAAGCATCCAGGCAAGTGATGAGAGGTACTTGTGCAAGGGCACAATAATGGGAAGGGGCCTCTATGCTGGGCTCGTCTGGCCCATTAACAGGGAGAGTTGGGATTCCAACCACCTGGAGCTCTAATTTCCAGCTGAAGGTGCAAGTGTAGCAAGAAGGGGCTCTCAGACTTATCTTTCATCAACCTTGGGTGAAATATATCTCAGGCAAACACACAAATGCTTTGTTTCTTATATTCCAGATATGTATATAAAGCATGCTCAGTTTGCTGAAAATAATACAAGAAGAAAGTGTGAAAATTGTTTATAATGTTTGTGGAGAGTGGTCATGGTTCAGGCCAGCTGAATGGATTTTCTAAATAGCCACCAGTCTAGCAGGATCTTCGTTACAATACATCACATCACTGCTCTCCTTGACGGAGTTAATAGGACTCTCACCAAGAGTCTAGTCTCCCTTTCAAATAGGATCATACACCTAGAGGTGCACAAACCAGGTCAATACTCATCTCCCTGCCTCCAGTCGGGGCCATGTGTCTCTGTTGGGGTGTGCTGTGGGGTGTCTGTATTTATAGGCGGCTGAGCCTCAGAAAAGGCCAGAATGCTATTTACAAACCTGACTTGCCATTTCATTCATGAACTGATGAGGGCAGGGTTCTTTCCATGTTGTCTGAAATTGTTTTGGGGAATCCACTGTGTTCAAAGAACGCAAACAAAAAGCAGGATGAGTAAATAAGTTAGATGTTTGTAGGCACATACTAGAAACCTGGTCTCCAGCTGGCACAGACAGACTGGTGGTGACCTCTCAGGCCTCTCTGCCCCCCTTATCAGGCTCACCCTGGCCAGCCACCAGATCTGACGGGCCAGGTTGAGGTTGGAGACCCCGGTAGCCTGAAATAAGCACTCCTAGTTGGCCTAGAGAGCAGGGACTGGGGACTGGGGCTGGAATTACATCTGTACCTGGTTCAGGCAAGGTTCGGGAATCTGAGACTAGAGCCAGGTGGAAGCCAAGATGCGGTGAGGGGGCCATCCCAGACCAAAAGAACACTGTGAACAAGGCAAAAAGTCAGGAAGGCACAGAGCACTTTGAGGAATAAGGTGAATGTTGTCAGTGCCCAGGAACATAGGAGGAGACAGAAAACTGACGACCCAGGAATTAAGCTTCAAGACCCAGGGGAAGAACACCTTGAAAATCATCCAAGGCTGGGAAGTGTGTGTGTGTGTTGGGGGGTGGGTGTCAAGGAAAAAGCTTTTCATAGTTGACTTAAGAGATGTAATTAGCTTACATCTTGGTGACTGGGTTGGTTACAGTTTCAAGTTTTAAGTAAGGGGCCTGGGACTGGAAACCAGTTGGGAGGAATCTTTCAATTCAATATTTATTTTAATTCATTTATTTGGAGCCTACTATTTGCAAGGCATTCTGCTAGGTTCTGATTCAGGTATTTGACAGTTTGGAACTTACAAGCCATATCGAGAGTGCAAATCATGCCATATTTGATTCTGTCAAAAAGACAAGTGCTGGTTGGGCACAGTAGCTCACGTCTGTAATCCCAGCAATTTGGGAGGCTGAGGTGGGATAGCTTGAGATCAGGAGTTTGAGAGCAGCCTGGGTAACATAGTGAGATCTCATCCCTACAAAAAATTTAAAAATTAGCCAGGCATGGTGGCTTGTGCCTGTTGTCCTAGCTACTTGGGAGGCTGAGGTGGAAGAATCCTTTGAGTCTAGCAGGTCAAGGTTGCAGTGAGCTAAGGTCACACCACTGCACTCCAGCCTGGTCAACAGAGTAAAACTTGGTCTCCACAACAATATTTTATCAATCCCAGATCAGATACATGATCTGTGAGTTTTTTAATGGCTAAATTTATTTACAGTTTATTTACAGTGATTACAAGCTATTATATGGATACAACATTGTCACGATTATTTCTACATTTAACAATTGATTTGTATTGAAAGTCATGAACACACATGAAGAGAAATACAAAATACAGCAATAACAATGTATATGAAAGTAGAAAATGCATGAATTTGAGAGTCAGAAAACATGATTTCAAATTCCATCTATACCACTTACTAGCTGTATGATTGTAAAAGAATTACTGTGTCTTTTTATGCCTCAGTCTCCTCGTGTATAAAATGGGGATTAAAATAATATATTTCAGTGTTATTGTAAGGATTAAATGAGATAGTATACATAGAATACATAGCAAATTGTCTATGCTTAAGTGCTCAAAAATGATAGTTTTGTTGTTAATTGTATCACTTATGTGTTGTTGAAGCTGATAACATATTATTCCATTTTTACTTTCTTTATAAATGCTTTCAGCTTGTTCCAGAAATCTTTATCCTTAATTGTTTTTAAATGTCAGCTTGTTCCAGAAATGTTTATTCTTTATTTTAAAAATGTATTCAGCTTGTTACAGAAAACTTTATCCTTATTTTTAAAAAAAAATACATCTTGGCAAGCATTTGAGTATTCAAAGCTTACATTTTTCGATAATCAGGAGCAGTTTTTCTTAATCCCTCTAATTTGCCCATTTGTGAAAATGACCCTTGATCTCAACATTTCTACTCTACAGTAAAATGGTAATTTTCCATGTCGTTATATTTAAAAGATTGATAGCCTTAAGAAAAAGGTATTTAAGTATATTCTACCATCTCTGATCCACAACTACTCTCTTTGTATTCCACTGGGCTAAAATGTCCTGATTAAGTTATGATTTAAGAAACAAAGGTTTATTATACAAATTATTGTAAGACAAGATGGCAAAAAACACTTTGGAAAAGATTCTGTATCATTCAGGGCTTCTTATCAAACTGACTCGAGATTAACATGGGCTCTTGGCTTGAGTTCTCCATGAAGCAGATCCCGAGACAAAGATTCAAATGAAAGTGGTTTGTTTGGGATTTGCAGGCAACACCTCTATGGGAGTGGGTAGTTTTAAAGAAAATGAAAACTGTCAATAAAGAGTGTGCTATTAAGCCAGCTACCACAGTGGAGGACTGACAATCATATGGGGAAACTGAGAAACGGTGCAAAACACACACCTCTGAATTATCCCACCTGAAGATAGGGTATTTATATACTGACTCAAGAGTCATATCTCACTGCTCCTTGGGGGTGTTAATTCACTGGCATTTGTAGATTGCTGCACATGTAGACAGCACAGAGTTCTGCAGTTTTGGGGAAAGAGCCCTTGTGCAGTAATGCAGTTGGAATTTGGTCTGAGCACATGGGAAAGTCCAAGAGATATGGGTGAAGCTCTGACATCTGTTGTACCAAAAAGAGCTCAAATGGGCTTTTATTCCATGCGATGCAGGGCTACGGGCTAAGGTTTGGGCTAAACTCTGACTCTGATTCTGGCTCTCTTACTCTGTTGCCTTAATCTTTTAATCTGCTTCCCACTGGCATGCCTTTTCTTGCTACCAGAGTAATAAGATCTGACAATTGAGGATGGGCTTAGGGGCAAAAATGGAGAGAGGTTCAGAGAATCAAAGCTAAGGCATTTTCACCTCTCCCTAGAACCACTAACCCCAGTCTTTCTGTCTTCTTCCTACCTTCTCACTTCATAGAAGGAATCGAGCTGAAAGAGAGAGTGAGGAGACAAGGAGAAACAGAGTTGATAACTGACCAACCTCATAGAGCAAGAGAAATTGTCAGGAGAGGAGATCATAAAAGAGGAGCAGACTCTTGGCTTCTAGCACAATGGACAAATACAGTATACTGGAATGCCTTGACTCTTGCTGTGTTTCTCATCTTCAATGTGAATAGGGAATGGAAGGGAAAAAGAGAGAAGTTGAGCAACACTAAGATTTGCCTTCCAGGGTCTAGGTCAGTAGTTTTCTCACTATATTCCCAGGTGTAGTAGACATTTGCTATGGTTTATTTATTTATTTATTTTTGGTCCAGGATTGAACTCTTCCTTCTTAGCAGTTTGCCAGTGTCCCTTGAGGGGACTCCCCTATTGAATGTGGTCTTAGTAGGGGGCAGTGACTTTCATTACAGTATCCCAAGGGGCTAGAATCTTGCTTTCCTCAACTCTGTGCAGCCACTGCCAGAAAATTTTGGGAATTAATTTGCATAATCATGAAAGTCTGGGGACATAGACGGGCAACTGAAATGAATCCATAGTCTTAGAAACAGGATGAAAGGAAGAAGCTCTGACTGGGCTCAGTGGCTCAGCCTGAAATCCCAGCACTTTGGGAGGCCAAAGCAACTAGATTGCCTGATCCCATGAGTTCGAGACAAGCCCGGGCAACTGGGCGAGACCTCATCTCTACAATAATTCAAAAAAATTATCCAGGTATGGTAGTGCGTGCCTGTAGTTCTGGGTACTTGGAAGGCTGAGGCAGAAGGATCACCAGAGCCCAGGAGGTCGAGGCTGGGGTGGCCGTGAGTGTGTCACTACACTCCAGCCTGGGCGATGAAGTGAGACTTTGACTCAAAAAAAGAAAAAAGAAAAGAAAGGAAGCAGCTTCTTTACTGCCGTGAATATTAGAAATGGAATATTCCAGAGTTAAGCAGAAGAAGCTCTCTATTCAGTTTCATCACACAAATCAGGAATGATGATAGTAATGATGATGATAGCTAACATTTACTGAATGCCTACTCTGGGCCAAGGATGTCAAATGGATGATATCATTGCTTTTACAGCAATACTGTGATCTAGGTTCTATTAAGATCTGAATTTTTTAGAAAAAGAAACTGAGGTTTAGAGAAGTTAAGTAACTTGCCAAAGATCAAACAGCTAGCAAGTGGTTTTAAATCCAGTTCTGCCTGACCCCAAAGCCTGAAGTCTTTATCGTCATTCTGGGCTGCCAGGAATTCAAATTGTTGGAATGAGCTTAGCTGAAACTCATGAATAGATGAGACTCCAAGGTAGTGAGAGGAGCACCATTAAATTAGCTGACCACAGAGTATGTCCTGGGAAGGGAGGCTGTTATGATCAAATCATGTGATCATGATTCAAATGAAGTGGGAAGTAACGAGTGATTAGATGTTATAGTGACGGTCAAGAACCAGTCCAGTAACCTTAAGGAGTGATGGACACAGCATGGAAGAATGACATGCTTAGAGGTGAGTGTGCTATTCTGTGGCTTGCATAGATTTAAAAAAGCCAACTCTTCTACCTCCTGCTATTCTCTTCTTCAGTATTCCTGTTGATTTACTGATTTTATAAAATCCACTGGAGTCTTGACTTCATAGTTTTGTTCTCCTCCTGGTCACTCAAGTACAATTTACATTAAGTTTAATTCTCTGTTTTCAAACATTCTCCCACACAGTTCTGAGTTCCACTAGAACAAAACTGGGGTAATGATTTGGGTACGTGTCTGTGTGTGTACACGTGTGCACATGCATACTTGCATAGTGTGCTCCAGCTTATTTCTCTTCAGTTGCACATATCTCTCTGGAGAGGGAGATTATATTCAAGAATATCCAGTTCAAATGTATGTTGTTTTACATGCTTGAGAGGTTCTAATAATGGTGATTTATATATTTCAAATGTAAAAAACCAACTTTTGAGGATCTTTTGTCTGAAAGTTCCTAAGGGTTTAGAAAAGCTGCTTTTGGGTATAAAGCCTTTGAGAACTATAGCTTTATGCTGGCTTTTGGGTCTGTGTGAGTGTGTATGTACGTGAGCACCTGCCTGTGTTCTCACAAGAGCTTGTGTGTACTTGCTTTCCCCACACCCTGTGCTTTACTGTGATTGAAACATCACATAACAGCCTCCAGCAGGAAGCCAGCAGATACCCCAAGGGCTACTAGTTGTGTGATATTCTTAGAGTTGTGAAAAAGAAACTTGAGAAATCATATTGAAAAAAACCCCTGTTTTTAACCTATATGACCCTTAGGATTATCATATAGACAGATATAAAATTTACTCAGCTATCTAACCTCAGTATAAATTGGAAAGGATGAGACATAGTAACCCTCCTCCCTCCACACACTCCTTATATACACTTTCCAGGACTCTTTGTTTACATTAGTTAGGGAAATGTGCTTTCACATGAGGGACAGAAAGGGGTGGAGGAGAAGAGAGTGTGTGTTCAGGTGTCTCGAGAGCTGTGTGCAAGCCATACTTGCTCATGGGAGTCAGTTGTTTGCCAAGGTACAGAGTCCCTACATATATCTAAGTGTACCGCCTCCGACTCCTGTTGTTTTGAAACTCCAGACTAGTGAGAATGAGCCTTGCAGGCTTGAGGCTGGCTAAGTCCCAGAGCAGAGGTCCATCATTGAGGAAAGTAACCATATCATTTATCCAAATTACTGAGACAAGGGTTACAGTGGTGCGGGAGGGGGGCACGTCCACTTTTTTGGGGGGGAGACTTTGTGATAAGGGTTGGCCACCAGGAGTCTTATTTGCATAAAGACACATAGAACTCCTGGGATAAACGTGAAAGGCTCTCAGTAGAGCAGGATTCAAATATGAACAGAAGGGGAGACAAAGGCTATTTTAACACTGGGGGTTGACAGGAACTCACTTGAAAGTAGGTGAGAACTGAGATCCTTGCTTCCTGTGACACTGGTTTGGAAACATTGGGAAATGTACTTGATAAGGCACTAGATGGTAACCCTCATATGTCCTCTGGCCTCATCCTTCAGACCTTATTCCACAGAAAAAACAAAAAACAAACAAACAAACAAAAAACCCAAAAATAGTCGTGGTAGCTTTCCTAATAAAGATTATGTATGTATGAACATGAGAATAGATCACATTAGGCTGACCAAGAGATTGTTACTCATTAAAAGAAGAGATGTCCCTCATTCAGGGATTCCTATAGCAATTGTGATGACAGTGACAGCATCAACAGAACGGTGACAATTGCATTAACTGAGTGTCAAAAGCAGTTGGTGATGTACCAGAAATATGAATAGTAATAACTACCATTTATTGAGGCTTAGGATGTATCACGCCTCTTTTTTACAATTCTACTCCAATTCTATGGAGTAAGTAATATCCTATCTCCAATTTGCATATGACAAAGAAGAGAGTTGGAGAGGTTAAGTATCTGGCACAGGGTCACACAGCTGCTGAGCAACAGAGTCAAAATGCACGTGTTTTCATTCTAAACCCCATACTGTTAATCACTAGGCTATCTGTTATTGAGAGTTGCCAAAGAGACTGTGAGCTTCCTGGTACTAGGCTTGGAGTTCCAAAATATTTCTGATTGGAAACTTTAAGTGGATCCCACTGAATGACTGCATTGGTCCAGCGAAAGAAAGGCAGCATGACTCGATCCTTCCTTTTCCTAAGTTACATGTGTGAACTTAGGTCATTCCAGAGCTGCAGTTCTCAACAGAGATCATATTGCTCCTTAGAAGAGGCTTCGGACAATTATGAGCATGTTTATCTCCTTGTGTCATTGTACCAAGTTTTTACATGTTATTACATGTATTATTACAAAAAGTTTTTGCATGTATTATTACATGTATTATTGTTTTATAATAAATCACATTTTTCCTTCTTTATAACACAGAGCATTATTTATTTTTAAATTACATGTGTACATAGGTTGAATCACTTATGTTTTTCATTTCAGAATGATGAGGGTTCATTTATAAAAATTATTAAGAGGTATTAGGTTAAGAACCACTGTTCTAGAAGATGGATACTAATGTCCCTAGTTTGTGACAGTCTATGGTGCAAAAAATCAGTCTTTGGGCAAGTGAAACAATGCCCACCATCAGAAGTATCGGGCTGACCCAGCAGCGAAGCCTGCTTCCCTGCCTCCCAGATATAGATATACCCAGATCTCCTATAACCAGGGCACCCTGAAGCTAGGGTTCTTCTGCCACCATATGAGGGTTTTCTCCACAAAAAAGCACATAGATTTGGACTTTAATCTCTTTCTTCTTCTATCCAAAATTAGCATCCTTCTGCTTCATAAGACTACAGAGACAGCCATCCTCTTAGCTGCTCTGGGTTAGAGAGATGGGATAACAGAAGAAATCCATTAAAACAAGTTTACATTTGTGTCACCTGACTTCTCTCAGGTCACACTGATTAGGTTCTGACCACGGATTATTTGTTCTACTCACCTAGCTGCACTCAACCCACCCATGCTAGCAGGTTCTCCTTTACTTCTAATTTGGGGAAATCTCCATCTATTCTTCTTAAGTCAGTTTCAGCTAAAACTCTTGAGTTTCAGCCCAAGATTTCTCCTTAGGCAAGAAGTTAAATGCAACTGTGTGGCTACATACTTCCAAGGCTTCTGTCAGCATCTCTTAACAATTTTTTTCCTTAGGACTTTCCTCAGTCTGCTAGAGTAGCTGCCAGCAATTACTTCCTCTTCTTAGGACTTTCTAAACTGACCCTTAGCTCACTGCTTTCTCCAGCTATTCCAGCCTGAATGAAGTTCTTGATGTTTTTATTGACCTCATTTCTCTGCACAGCACATTTATTTCTCTGCTAAGGTTGTCACTGAGTTCAGTTTCATCATCCTTTCAAACAGGTAACCTCTCAGTTGTCTTACTGGTGATGAGCACACTACACAAGAAGTTCTCTGGTGATAAGGACACATCTGTGATATTTACTGTCATATAATCTAAGCCTATTAGCAGAGGTCCTAGAATAAGTGGGTACTTAATAAATATTATTATGCTGTGTGTTTTGAATCACTGACTGAATTCCATATATTCACTTGTAGATGTAATGGTAACCATGTTATCTGCTTGGTCCTCAAATAACTTTTGGAATTTCTATAAGGAGCCATGAATATTGACCAGCCTGGTCCTCACTGGAGGCTTAAAAAAACCTCATGGTCTAGATCCACAAAATCTTTGGCCTAGATCCATTTCTAGAAAGTTCCACAAATCCCAGGGAATATTTCAGCAAGGCTCATGCCAACCATTTGCATGAAACAATCTTGACTTGGAGTAGGGTAAGAAATGGGAAGGGGCATTCCTCCATTGTCATTTCTGTCTCTCCCAGTCTGGGTGCAAGGACTAGTTTAGACTTTCAAGTCCTGTTTTTTTTTTTTTTAGAGCTGCCCATAGCTTGGAATTCAGTTTAAATAGAACTTTCTAGTTAAAATTTGATTCAAGCCACAGTGTCTATTTCTCTTCAGAAAATGAGAAAATAATACCGATCTGTGAGTCATACATGGAAAGTGTTCATCATGATGTTGTGAAAAAAAATATTTCCAAAGGGCATCCAGATACTTTGTGTTGTTTCCACTGTGTGCTTTTGGTCAAGGAGGTTGATATGCATCCTCTGAAGGGGACAGAAGTATTTCTTACTTCATAGGGCCCAGCAAGGAATGACAAGGTCTGCACTCTTCTTCCTAGAGTATGGGTAGAGTTAACTTATCCATAGGAAAGTTAGTGACACCTGTGACCCTAGGCAATGTGACTTTCACTTTAGTCCTCAATTTCTGCATTTTTATAGTAAAGAGAATTGGACCTACTGAGATCTCAGGCTCCTTCAAAGGCACAGTATTAAGAACATAAAGGTTTTGAGACAGATAAACCCAGATGTCATTCATGTCTCTGCTACTTGGTGGTTTTATGATCCTGAGAAAATCAATTAACATTTTCCAGTCTCAGTTCCCTTATCTGTAAATTAGAGATAAAACCTACTTCATTAAATGAGAGGGCATAAAAGAAACATCTAGCACTGTGCTGGAATTCAGCAATTATTAGTTTCCTCCTCTTCTCCCATTCTTCATTTTCCCCTTCTCTGTGTGGCCATAAACTACTGTCAATGTAGTGTTTAAAATGTTCCTGGTGATGCTACCTCCCTGTGCAGTTTCTGGAGACTTAGAGTAAGGTTACTTCCATTCGCTGCTGAAAGTGCAAAAAGTAGCACACACTCCAGACCTTGTCTTCTGGGAACATCTGGCCATGGATGCAGCAGCATTTGCAGTATTTCTGTTTCAGTATGTTTTCCTACTTTCAGCTGATTAAACCCTAAGATTAGGATTTGCCCTCTCACTCGCTGCTGATTTATAAATTAGGGAGATTAGGATTTACTTGACTGACTAAAGGTGAGAGGTCAACGTTTCCTTAAATCCATGCCAATTTTTTTTTCTTTAATTCCTGAGCCTATCCAATGAGGAAATATAGAGTGAGCGTGAGCAAATATACATACTTTGTCTGATTATCCATGGAATGTACATTCTTGTTGCTTAGAGTAGATTATGAATTCCATAAAAAAAAAAAAACCCAGGACTTGTTTCTGCAGATTTCAGTAACTCCCCACGGTATGTACTTTAGTGCTCTTGCTGTAACTAAAAAGCATATATTGCCTGCTCATTTGGTGACTAGTAGACAGTATAATTTAATGGTTAAGACAGCAGACTCTGGAATCAGAGATTCTGGATTTGAATTTCTGCTTTGCTATCTTACTAGCTGAGTGATCTTAGTTAAACAAAATAACTTTGCCTGAGTTCCTTCATCTTTAAAAGAAAGGTAACAATAATATCTGCTTCCTACAGTTGTTTTGGGGATTGAACAAGATAATGCATATGAAAAACTGAAAAGAGCACTTGGCATAAAACAAGCACTCAATAGATATTAGAACTTACTAGAGTATCAATAACACGAACATAACTATTATTATTAGGGAATTTTGTGGGGGTGTAGCTAATTACATATTTACTAGATTCCATGAGGTTGTGAAAAAATTCTTTACAATGTTTATTCGCAATAAAAATTTTAGCCACAAAGTAAAAATTTATCCCAAATTTTTTGTCCTTGGCCAAAATGAGGCTTGCAATAGATCTTGGGCTGGTTGGACTGCTATCCCAACCTCTGTACAAAATCCATTCAACATATATTTAATGACTAGCCACTGTGTTTTAGGCAGATTTGTAATTTTCTACTTCATCACATAGTTATATAGTTTCACAATATGTGGTTCTTATTTTCCATCACCTTAAATATTCGGTTTTATTTTAAGCAACCTAAACACTTGTGCTGAAGTTTGAAGGAACTAATAAATATTTCTACCCTTTATATCTGAGGTTAGAACTAATTGAGAGAGAGAGCCAGGGATCGGGCAAATGGAAAACGTAATAATCAGCTTCACTGTTCTTAAAGCTGTTGGGAGAACATAGCTTAGGTTTGAAGACCTAACAGATGCTACCTACCCCTACCCCCTTGATTGAAACTATCTCCCACAAAATTTGAGGTCTACTCCGTCGAAGCATAGTCTGAACCACAAAGCCTTTGAGAAAATGGAGAACTAGACCAGATAGCATTCTTCCACACAGGCAGGCAGAACACAAAAGAAAAGAAAGGAGGCCATAGCAAAGACATCCAGGTTATGCATCCGTCACCAATTAATTAAGTCACTTCGTCAGTGGGGAGCAATGAGTAAAAAGTGAGGAAAGAAGCTAAGAATGATTTAAACAATTGTCTTTACATGGAGCCATGTAAGGTGGAGGATTAAGTGTTCCTCCAACTTTCCTAGGATTAAGCATATGGCCAAACAGAGATACAGTTCTCCTTTTTGGGAAAGGAGAGCGATGATCTATTGAGATTCTCTACTTCATGGGACCACTTTCACTGAGAATATCCTACTAGGATTACTGGTGGGCAATGTAGATTTTTTTGCTTCTAGAAATGGTTAAGAACCATACATTAATGTGATGAAGCCTGAAACCTAGATGATTGTGGCTAGAGAAAAATACATTGGATCTCACTGTATATTCATGGCAATAAATCTCAAGTGGGCCCTTGCTGCTGCTGCCAATCATGATACAATGCATCAATCACGTATACAATCATGACACATTTCTTTAGTTCATTCACTCTCCCAGGTTTCTCAACAACTATTTTGTGACTCTCCCAGGTTCCTCAACAACTATTTTGTGCCTTCTCAGTCAGCATCCCCTCTCTCATGCTCACTCTCAGCTGATGGTCTTCCTTGTTATTTCACTGAGAAAATAGAGGGACTCAGAAGATTTATTTTTTATAAGCTCATTATATGTACACACCTATTGGTCAATTATATTCTGCCTTCTTTCCTGTTACTATGGATGTACCATCTCTGCTCCTAGCAAAGGTACTTTCCTTGCACACTAGAGTCAATGCCCTCTCCCCTATTCAAGGACATCATCCCCAATATTTCCTCACTCTTTCTTCTAGGTCATAATTTTTTTTAGTTGATATCTCACTCTGTTGCCCAGACTGGAGGACAGTGATATGAGCATGGCTCATTACCAGCTTCAAACTCCTGGACTCAAGCAGTCCTCCTGGCTCAGCCTCCAGAGTAGCTGGGACTACAGGCGCGTGCCAATATGCCTGGCTAACTTTTATTTTAAAAAAATTTTTTTGTAGAGATGAGATCTTGCTATGTTGCCCAACCTGGCCTCTAACTCCTGGGCTCAAGCAATCCTCTTGTCTTGGCTTCCCAGAGTGCTAGCATTACAGGCGTGAGCCCCATGGCCGACCAAATTTTTCTTTCTTTACTGAAACTTTCCCATACTCAAACATTTCTCCTAACTTAAAACATAACAAAACCAAATCTTTACCTCCGTGTACTGCATCCCTTTATATGATGTCTTAGCTATCTCCTGTTTATAGGAATACTTCTCGGAAGAGTTATCTATAGTCCCTGTCTTCAATTTCTGCCTTCCCATTCTTTCACGAGCCCATTCCAATCAGTCTTTCGCTGTATTCCTTTATTAAAATTGCACTTATCAATGTCATCAATGACCTTCCCGAAGCTAGTGATTCATTCTCAGTTCTCATTTTATTTGCCCTTATCAGCAGCATTTGACAACATTTATCACTTTCTTCTCTTTGAACTCTCTTTTTATTTGGCTTGAAGGATACCATGTTCTACCTCTCTTACTGCATTTTCTCAAATGTCTTTGCTAATTTTTGCTTTATTTCCTTGTCCCCTAAACTTTAGTGTTTCACAGGGCTCAATCCTGGGACCTTTTCTCTTTTATAAGGGCCATCACTTATGTTGCTAGTTCCTACATTTATATCTCTAGCCCAGACCTCTCCGTGGAACTCCACACTCATATACCCAACCACCTACTAGGTATCTCCATTTAGTCTAGTTGACAACACAAACGTAACACGTCCAGAACTCCTAATCTCTGATCTAAAAGTTGCTTTTCCTAGGCCTTTCTAGCTAACTCAATAATAGTAGCTGTATTCTTTCAGTTGCTCAGTCCCTTTATACCTTGGAATCATCCTGATAGCTGTCTTTCTCCTCTCCCCTACAATCTTAAAAAAAAAAGCATTCATCAGCAAATTCCATTGGCTCTACCTTCAAAAAATACCAACAATCCAATCACTTCTTTCCATTTCTACTGCTACTATCCTAGTTGGAGCCATCATCATTTCGCTTCTGGATTACTGCAATAGTCTTTTAACTGATATTTATGCTTTCTCTCTTGCCCCTCACCTTACTGCCAGAGTTTATTTTCTGCAGTAGCCAAAGTGGTCTTATTAAAACTAAGCAATGTCTTGTCACTCCTCTGCTCAAACTCTCCAATGGCTTCCCACCTTCCTCATGATGTAGTTTTCTGTTACTTCTCTGCCTCATCTCCCCTTATTCACTCTCCTCTAGTCCCACAGGCCCCCCTGCTGGTCCTCAAACACCTTAGGCCTCATTTCAGTGCCTATGTACTTCTTGTCTCCTCTGCCTGGGCCACTCTTCTCCCAGGCATCTGCTTGGCATCTTTCTCATCTCCTTCACATCTTTGCTCAATGTTACCTACTAGATAAGGCATTTTTGACCACCCTATCTAAAATACAACCACTTTCCCTTCATTCCTTATTTCTCCTTAGCACTTCTTACAATCTAACTCATTACATACTTTACTCATTTGTTCTACTTATTAACAATGTCTAAATACTCCTTCCAACATATAAGCTATCTGGGGTATGAAGGCAGGGATTTTTGTCTGTGTATTTAATGCTCTCTCTTTAGTTTGTGGCAAATAGCAGTGTGTGTGTGTGTGTGTGTATGTGTGTGTGTGTGTGTGTGTGTGTGTGTGTGTTGAACCCATGACTTAAAACTCCAAGACTTTAAAACCTTAAAAGCTGTTCTATTTCCTCTCGAAAATTATATCCAGCCAGGTAAGCATTATAGTTCACCAGAGGTTCTGCAATGAAATTAAACATCAAAATGAAGAACCAACTACATAAAGATGCTCTGATTGAACTGGAATGCAAATCCCCATCCATTTTGAAGATTCTAGGAAAAAATAAAGTTTAAAAATTGCAAGAAAATAAAACTCTATTAGAATTAGACATAAAATTATTTTGCTTTTGTAAGCTAAAGTTCAAATAAATTGGAGTTCCATGGCCTATAAACTTAAACACAACTGAGAATTTCACTCTTGACCAAGATGGAGTAAAGGGGTTCAGACTTACCCTCCTGCCTGAAACAATTAAGAAACAAATAAAACATATGAATTAGTGATTTTCATTATAATGGACATCAGGCAACAAAGGACAAGGTTTCCTGAGAGATGGCAAACAAGTGAGATGAACCAAGTGATAACCCTAACTCACTGGTTTGATAGAGTTTCCAGATGATGCCAGGAGGAAGAACACAACCAGAGCCTGGTAGACTCCCTGAGTTGAAGAAATGAAGCTTAGATCCCTGAGAGACCAAGATGGCATGGCAGTGTACTGGACAGGAGAAAGCTGCAGAGACAGACAGAGAGAGGCAGGGCAGTGTACTGGAGAGGAGCTGCAGACACACACACACACACACACACACACACACACACACACACACAGAGAGAGAGAGAGAGAGAGAGAGAGAGAGAGAGAATTCTGAAGATCTTCACCTGCAGAAGGTCTTCCTTGAGTATTCAATAGTGAACGAATCAGCAATTGCATATGAAGAAAATAGCCTATGTCAAGGAAAGAACCACCCAAAATGATTAGAAATAACAGTGCTTGGTGGTCACACACGGTCAGGATAGTGCCTGTTCCCAACCATTCAGACTGGAAAGCAGGGCATTGGGTACAGTGTTCAGAAGTGTCTTGCTTCAACAGTGGGAAAGAAGTAGTCCTAGACTAAACACTATTCTGGACTTGTCCAACAAATCATAAAAACAGGCCCCAAAAGGATGAAACTGTTTCCAAGTGACTTGAAAGTATCCCAGAACAAAGTTCAAGAATATTTATAGGAATGCAAAAATACACAGCACATAACAAAGTAAAATTCACAATGTCTGGCATTCAATCAAAAATTACCAGGTGTGCAAAGAAGCAGGAAAATACAACCCATAATGAGGAAAAAAGAAAATCCATCAATTAAGCCAACCCAGAACTGACACTACAAGTTATGTTAAAGCATTACCTTCAGGCAGAAGAAAAAATGATACCAGATGGAAGTGTGAGTCTACACAAAAAATGAAGAGCACCAGAAAGGTAATAAAATGGGTAAATATACAAGACTTTTTGTTTTCTTATTACTTAAAACTCTTTAAAAGATAATTGATGGTGTAGAATGGGATGTATAACATATGTAGAAGTAAAATATAGGACAACAAAAACACAAAGTCCAGAAAAGGAAAAATAGAAACTTAATTGGAAGAAACCTCCCATGATAATGTTAATAATTGTTTTGTTTTTTCCTAAGATTTGGAAGGTTCTAGGTTTTGAATTGCAATATGTTTTTCTGCAGTAGTGGTATATGCTTCAAGTGTTACACCATTTTCCCTAGTCCTTTCAGAAAGGCTCTGTTAAGTTTCTAAGAGTTGAATTTTCTCCTTAAGTTTTCTCCCCCCTTTCTCTCTCCCTTTTTTTTTGTGTGTGTGTGCTGGAACTGAGTGCCTCTCTTACTTTTTACTTTATCCTTGCTTTGTATCTTAGACATTTTAAAAAACACCCTACTAGGTTCTGCCCTGTGAGGTCTTCCTTAGTGACCTATATGAAACACAAGTTGTGGTTCTTCCAAAAGCATTCACTGTGCGGAGAAATTTTGTCTACTTTCACCTTCCTAAATCATATAGGCAGGAGATATTTTCCCATCAAAGCTACATTTAACTAAGGATCAGACTCTGTTATTGTCCTGACTGGATCCTCTTTAATATGGTTCATCGGCTGGGCGTGGTGGCTCAAACCAGTAATCCCAGCACTTTGGGAGGCCGAAGTGAGAGGATTGTCTGAGCTCACGGGTTTGAAAGCAGCCTGAACAACTTCACGAGACCTCATATCTACAATAAATTTAAAAAATTAGCCGGGTGTGACAGCGCACGCCTGCAGTTTGGGCGACTCGGAAGGCTGAGGCAGAAGAGTCGCCTGAGCCTGGCAGGTCGACGCTGGGGAGGCTGTGAGTGTGCCACTGCACTCCAGCCTGGGCAACGGAGTGAAATGCCAACTCAAAAAAACAAAAAGAAAGAAAAGAAAGAAAGAAAGAAAGAAAGAAAGAAAGAAAGAAAGAAAGAAAGAAAGAAAGAAAGAAAGAAAGAAAGAAAAAGAGAGAATATATATTTGGTTAATCTTTGCTATACCTCTCTTTGAATCCCTATTACCATCACTCTTGCTAACATATTTTTTTAGGATATTACTACTGTTTACTGTCTACAAAAACTGTGTCATCCTGAAGCATACTGAGTACTTTTTTGAATATTTGATCCTGATCTTCATTGTCTTTTTCTCTCAATTCAGTTCAAATTTTCTAAAATAACTTTCTGTAACTGCCCTTCTCTTAAGTAGTATCTCCTAATTTTAAAATTCTTATCATGCAATTTGCATGGTGACATACAGCACTAGCAACATGCACTGTAGCTATGATATGATTTATTGAGAATAATTTACACTCAAAGAAGAAGTAGAACTCACAGAACCCACTGAGCCCTAAAACTTATGGAATGTGGATTCCATTGAAGGGTGTGCTTGAGTACACAAGAACTGAAAGACAATAGTAAAGGAAACCCGGCTGTCACTTAAAATAAAAAACGAAACAAAAAAACACGTGTATAGGGCTCTTAAAAGGGAGTAGGTTGTTTTCAACTTTACTTTTTTTGGTTTGTTAAAATGGAACCCTTTAATAGCCATTGTATATTTTTATATTGATGTATAACAGATATACATAGTTTCAGTATACATGTGACAATTTAAAACATTCATATAATTTGTAAAAATCAAATCAGTGTACTTGAGATATCCATCACTTCAAATATTTATCTTTTTTATGCTAGAGCCTTTAGTATTCTTCTGGCTATTTTGAAATATACAACAGAATACTATAAACTATAGTCACCCTAAAAATGTAACACTAGGTTTTATTTCTTTTATAAAGCCATATATTTGTACCCATTAATCAACTTCTCTGCATCCCCCAACCCACTCTTTTTTTTATTTTAAAGATGTGGGGTATAATTCAGGATAAAGTATACAAGTGGTCATCGTTCAGGTAAAGTTTGGACCTCCCTTTGGTCCCCACTTTGCCTGGCTTGAGATCAGGTACTCTTATTGATGTTATGTACCCTACCTTACCTGGCAGTTTCTAGCTACTGCCAATCCCTTTGTTATAGTATTATGGTAAATGTTCAGGGTCCACTTATGAGTGAGAAGACGTAGTACTCAGTTCTTTGTTTCTGTAATGCATCACTGAGTATGATAGACTCTAAATCCATCCAAGTTGCTGCAAAGTCCATAATTCTGTCCTTCTTTATCATTGCGTAATACTCCATTGTGTATAGTACCACTTTTTTAAAAATCCAGTCTGATTTGATTGGCAGCACTGTTGGTTACATGTTTTTGCTATTGTGACCAGTGCTGCAGTATACATGCATGTGCAGGTATCTTTCTTGTAGAATGATTTGAGTTCCCCCAGCTCGCTCCTCATGGCCTCTAGTAACCACCAGTCTACTCTCTATCTTCGTGAGATCCTTTTTTTTCTTTTTTTTTTTTAGCTCTCACATATGAATGAGAGCATGTGATATTTGTCTTTCTGTGCTTGGTTAATTTCATTTAACATAACGACCATCTATGTTTCTGCAAATGACAGGATTTTATTCTTTTTAATGGCTGAAAAATATTTCATTTCATGTATATACCAAATTTTCTTTATCCATTCATCCATTGATGGCCATTTAGGCTGATTCCATATTTTAGCTATTGTGATTAGTGCTGCAATAAATATGCTTTCCTTTCTTTTGGATAAATACCCAGTAGGGGGACTGCTAGATCACATGGTGATTTTATTTTTAGGTTTTTGAGGAACCTCCATACTGTTCTGCATAGTGGCTATACTAATTTACATTCCCATCAACAGTGTTCAAAGTTTCCCCCTTTCTCTGCATCTTCACCAACATCCATTATTGCCTGTCTTTTTTTTTTTTTTTTTTTTTTGAGTTGCGGTCTCACTTTGTCACCTAACCTAGGGTGCAGTGGCACACTCACAGTCACCCCAGCATCGACCTGCTGGTCTCCAGGGATCCTTCCGCCTCTGCCTTCCAAGTAGCTGGATCTACAGGTGTGTGCTACCATGGCTGGCTAATTTTTTATTTATTGTAGAGACGAGGTCTTACCAAGTTATTTGGGCTGGTCTCGAACTCACGGCCTCAGGCAATCCACTTGCCTCTCAGCCTCCCAAAGTGCTGGGATTACAGACTGAGCTACTGAGCCTGACCTATTGCCTGTTTTTTTCAATAAAAGCCATTTTATCTGGGGTGAGAGACTTATTTATCTCATCGTAGTTTTCTATTTAGATCCTTTGCCCATTTTTAAACTGGATTTTTGTTTAGCTATTGAGTTGTTTGAATGTCTTACATACTCTGGTTATTAATCCCTTGTCAGATGGGTGGTTTGCAAATGTTTTCTCCCATCCTGTGGCTTGTCTTTTCACTGTGTTGAAAGTGTGGTAGTTGTCTTTGCAGTGCAGATGCTTTTTAGCTTAATGTAATCCCATTTGTCTGTTTTTCCTTTAGTTTCCTGTGCTTTTGAAGTCTTGCATAAAAAAATCTTTGTCCAGACCAATGTCCTGGAGTTTTCCCTAATGTTTTCTTCTAGTCGTTTCATAGTTTCAGGTCTTATATTTAAGTCTTTAGTCTATTTTGATTTGATTTTTATATATATGGCAAGAGATAGAGGTCTAGTTTCATTCTTCTGCATGCAGTTGCCTAGTTTTCACAGCACCATTTATTGAAGAGACTGTTACTTCTCCATTATATATCCTTGGTGCCTTTGTTAAAGATGAGTTGGCTGTAAATTCATGGATTTATACCTGGGCTTTCTATTCTGTTTCACTAGCCTATGTGTCTGTTTTATGTCAGTACCATGTTGATTTGATTACTATAGCTTTGTAGTAAATTTTGTAGTCAGGTATGATGATGCTATAGCTTTGTTCTTTTTGTTCAGGATTGCTTTGACTATTCTGTGTCTTTTGTGGTTCCACATACATTTTAGGATTTCTTTTTCTATTTCTGTGAAGAATGTCATTGGTATTTTGATAGTGATTGCTTTAAATCTGTAAACTGCTTTGGATAGTATGGTCATTTTAATAATATTAATTCTTCCTTTTTTATTATAAAGATGTGGGGTACATTTCAGGGTTAGGTATATAGACATTAATCATGCAGGTACGCTTGTTGATGAGGTATGCCCCTTTCTCCCCTAGCAGTTTCCCTCAACTGCCAATCTCACCCCCCCGACAGTCTCCCACTACTGCCAATCGCTTTCCTATAGCATTATAATTGTTCAAGGTCCATTTATGAGTGAGAACATATGGAACTCAGTTCTTTGTTTCTGTGATAAATCACTGAGTATGATCGACTCCAAATCCATCCAAGTTGCTGCAAAGTCCATATATTGTCCTTTTTTATGGCTGTATAATATTCTATCATGTATATGTACCACATTGTTTTTATCCAGTCCAGCTTTGATGGGCAACACAGTTGGTTCCATGTTTTTGTTATTGTGAATAGAGCTGCAACAGACATACATGTGCAGGTATCTTTTTGGTAGAATGATTTGAGTTCCTCTGGGAATATTCCCAATAGGGGAATTGCAAGGTCATATGGAAGGTCAATTTCTAGTTCTTTCAGGAATCGCCACACTGTCTTCCAAAGAGGCTGCACCCAGTTTGCATTCCCACCAGTAGTATAGAAGCATTCCTTTTTCTCTACATCCTCGCCAGCATCTGTTGTTATTTGTTTTATTAATGATGGCCATTCTTACAGGGGTTAGGTGGTATCTCAATGTAGTTTTCATTTGCATTTCTCTGATGATGAGTGAGGCTGAGCACTTTTCCATGTATCTATTGGCTGCCCATATATCTTCTTTTGAGAAGTATCTATTCATGTCTTTTGCCCACTTTTTAATGGGGCTGTTTGTTTGGTTTTTTTTCCTTTCAGTGCGTTTGAGTTCCTTGTAGATCCTAGATGTTAGGCCTTTGTTAGATATACAGTTGGCAAATATTTTTCCCATTCTGCTCTCTAGATGGCTTCTTTTGCTTTGCAGAAGCTTATCAGTTTGATGAGGTCCCACCTGTCTATCTTATCTCTTATGGTATGGGCACTTGGGGTTTTGATCAAGAATTGGTTGTCAGTTCCAATTTCCATAAGGGTGTCTCCTGCATTTTCTAAGATTCTTATGGTTTGAGGTTTTACGTTTAGGTCTTTGATCCATTTAGAGTTAGAGTTAATTTTTGTGTGTGGTGGTAGGTAGGGGTCCTGTTTCAGTTTTCTGCATGTGATCAGCCAGTTTTCCCAGCACCATTTACTGAATAGGTTCTCCTCTCCCCAGTAGTTGTTGTTGGAGGCTTTGTCAAAGATGAATTGTTTGAGAAATTGAGGCTTTGCCTCTGGAATCTCCATCCTGTTCCATTGGTCTGTATGCCTGTTCTTGCACCAATACAGGGCTGCTTTGATTACTGTAGCCTTATAGTAAAGTTTGAAGTCTGGAAGTGTGATACCTCCTGCTTTGTTTCTTTTGCTAGGGATTGTTTTGGTTATTCGTGGTCATTTATGTTTCCATATGAATTTCTGTATTGTCATTTCCAGATATGAGAAGAATGATATTGGTAATTTATCTCAATTTCTTTTATGTTTGCTTTGGTCTTTATTATATCTTTCCTTCTACTAATTCTTTGGTTTTTTGTTTTTCTAGTTCCTTAAGGTGCATCACTGAGTTGTTTATTTGAAGTCATTCTACTTTTCTGTATAAGCTTTTTAAAACATATTTTTTTATTTCAAAATTGTGGGGTACAGTTAAGGGTTAGGTATACAAATATGCATTGTGCAGGTACCCTTGTTGATGAGATGTGTCCTCCATCCCCCAGACAGATATCGACTACCGTTAATCCCACCTCCCTTCCCCTCCCTGCCCCCCCCATAGTTTCCCACCACTGTCAATCCTTTTTTTATAGTATTACTATTACGATAGTTGTTCAAGGTCCACTTATGAGTGAAAACATGTGATACTCAGATCTTTGTTTCTGTAAGAGATCACTCAGCATTATAAACTCCAGTTCCATCCAGATTGCTGCAAAATTCATGATTTTGTTCTTTTTTATGACTGCCTAATATTCCATTGTGTATATGTACAACATTTTTAAAATCCAATCCTCTTTTGATGGAAAGCATGGTTGGTTCCATGATCTATATAAGTGTTTATTGCAATAAATTTCCTTTTTAGTACTGCTTTTGCTATATTCCATAAATCCCATATACATCCAATTCATTTTCATTTGTTTCAGGAAATTGTAAAACTCCCTTTGTAATTTCTTCATTGACCTATTGGTCATTCAGGAGCGTGTTGTTTCATTTTCATGTGTTTGTGAAGTTTCTGAAATATTTTATATAATCTCTCATTTTTTGAATTTGTTCAGATTTGTCTTGTGGCCTAAGATATGGTCTATTCTGGAAAATGTTCCATGTGTTGATGAAATCCATGTGTTGATGAAAATAATGTGTATTATACAGCAGGTGGATGAAATGTTCTGTAAATGTCATCTAAGCCTATTAGACAGTGTGTAGTTTGACTCCATTTTTTTTTGTTATTGTGGATTTTCTGTCTGAATGGTCTGGTTACTGAATGTAGGGTATTAACGTCCCTACTATTAGTATATGGCAATTGAACTCTCCTTTTAGATCTATTACCGTTTGTTTTTGTATACTTGGAAGTACCAGTGTTGGGTGCTTAGATATTTATAGTTGTTATATCTTCTTTCTGAGTTGACCCTTTTATCATTATATAGTGACCCTCTATGACTTTTTGTTGTTGTTGTTTTTGAGTTGGAATCTCACTCTGTCGCCCAGACTGGAGTGCAGTGGCCGCTCCCGGCCACCGCAGCCTCGACCTGCTGGGCTCTGGCAATCCTTCCACCTCAGCCTTCCGAGTAGCCGGAATTACAGGCATGCGCTACCACACCCAGCTGATTTTTTTATTTATTGTAGAGATGAGGTCTCGCCAAGTTGTCCAGGCGGGTCTCAAGCCCGTGGGCTCAGGCAATCCACTCACTCAGCCTCCCTCAGCCTCCCAAAGCGTGTGATTACATGCTGAGCCACCGAGCCTGGTTGACCTTTTTTTTTTTTTTTTTTAACAATCTTTTATTTGTAGTCTATTTTATCTGATATGAGTATAGCTACTCCTGCTCTTTTTTGGCTTCTAGTTGCATGGCTATTTTTTCCTACCCCTTCACTTTCAGTCTATATGTGTCTTTATAGGTGACGTGGGTGTCTTATAGGAAGCATATAATTGGGTTTTGCTTCTTTATTTTGTAAGCCACACTATGCTTTTTGTTTGAGAATGAATTTATTTACATTCAGGGTTGTTATTGATAATTAAGAAATTAGTACTGTTATTTTGTTGCTTGTTTTCTGGTTGTTTTGTAAATCCTGTCTTTCTTTCTTCCTTTCTTACTGTCTTCCTTTGTGGTTAGGTGACTTTTTGGGGTAGTATGTTTTAATTTGTTTCCTTCTCTTATAGTATTACGATAGTTGTTTCATTTTTAGTGAATCTATTATAGGCTTTATATTGTGGTTATCATGAGACTTACAAAAAATACAGCTACTAAAAGTTATTTTAAAGCGACGGCAAATTACCGTAGATCACAAAGAAATGAAGAAATGAAAAAAAAACTACACTTTAACTCAATCCCCCATCCACATTTGATTTTCTTAATTGGGTTTTTTTATCTTTTTGCTGTTGAGTTGTAAGTGTTATTTATATATTCTAGAAGCCAAAATTCATTAGGTATATAATTGAAACATTTTCTTCCATTTCTTGTATTGTGTTTTTAATGGACAAAAATTTTTATTGTGTTGATGTCCACCTTGTTATTTTTGCTTTTGTTGCTTGTGCATTTAGTGTCATATAAAAATAATGCCAAATTTATTATTACAAAGATTTACCCTTATGCTTTCTTCTAAGTGTTTTACAATTTTAGCTCATACACTGAAGTCTTTATCCCCCTTTGAGTTAACATTTATATACGGTTTGAGGTAAAGATCAAATTTTATTATTTTGCATGTGGATATCCAGTTGCCCCAGCACCAGTTGTTGAAGAGACTATTCTTTCTCTATTGAATGCTTTAATTATCCTTTCTGAAAATCAGTTGAATATAGATGTATGGGTTTGTCTGACTCTCAATTTTATTCTGTCGATCTGTATGTCTATCTTTATGTCATCTTTCATGTTATTACTATACACTTTTGATTACTGTAGCTTTGTAGTAAGCAGTATTAGTAAGTTTTGTAAGTAATGAAAGTAAGTAGAAATAACTTTTGAAATAGGATAATGTGGTTTCCAACTTTGTTGGCTATTCTGAGTTTCCTGCAATTACATATGAATTTTAGAATTGTCTTTTTCTTTTCTGCAAAAAGAGCCTTTGGCATATTGATAAGAATTCCATTGAGCCTGTAGATCTATTTGGGGTGTATTATTACCATCTTAATTGTATTAAGTATTTCAACCCAAGAGCATGGCATGTATTTTTATTAAATTAACTCTTCTTTAATTTTTTCCAGCAATGTTCTGTGATTTTCGGTGTACAAATCTTGCACCTCCTTGGCTTGATTTGTTCCTAAGTATTTTATTATTTTTCATGCCATTATAAATGAAATTGTTTTCTTTTGTTTTCTTTTTTTTTTTTTTTTTGAGTTGGAGTCTCACTCTGTCGCCCAGACTGGAGTGGCCGCTCCTGGCCACCGCAGCCTTGACCTACTGGGCTCCGGTGATCCTTCCACCTCAGACTTCCAAGTAGCCGGAATTACAGGCATGCGCTACCACACCCGGCTGATTTTTTTGATTTATTGTAGAGATGAGGTCTCGCTGCCCAGGCGGGTCTCGAACCTGCGGGCTCAGGCAATCCACTCACCTCAGCCTCCCAAAGCCACGGGATTATAGGCTGAGCCACCGAGCCCAGCATGAAATTGTTTTCTAAATTCTGTTCATATTGTTTATTGCTAGTATATAATGTATATTGTATACAGCCAATATTTGTGTGTTTACTTGTCTCCTGCATTTTTGCTGAATTTGTTTATTAACTCAATTTGTTTTTGTGGATTCTTTAGGATTTTATATTTATAAAATGATATTTCTTTTGTATAGAGATAGTTTTATTTCTTCATTTCTAATTTGAATGCCTTTTATATGTTTTTCTTGCATAACTGCTCTGGCTAGGACTTCCTCTATGTTATTAAATGGAAATGGCAAAGGTAGGCACACTTGTCTTATTCCTGATCTTAGGGGAAATGTTTTCAGTCATTTACCATAAAGTATAATGTTAGCTGTGAATTTTTCATATATGCCTTTTTTTCATATTGAGAATGTTTTCTTCTATTGCTAGCTTGTTGAGTATTCTACTATCAAAGGGCATCGGAGTGTGACAGTGCAGTTTCTGCATCTCAAGATAATGGCATGGGTTTTTCCCCCTTTTTTCTATTAATGTGGTGTATTACATTGACTGATCTTACGTTGAGCCAGCATTGCATGCCTCGTTAAATCCCACTTGTTTGTAGTGTAGAATTATTTTAATATGCTGCTAGATTCGGTTTTTAGTATTTTATTGAGTATTTTTGCATCTATATTTATAAAGGATATTTGTATGTAGTTTTCTTGTGATGTCATTGGCTTTAGTATCAAGATAATGCTGGTTTCATAGAATAAGTTAGGAAGTGTTTCCTCCTCTTTGATTTTCTGGAAAAGTTTCAGAAGAATTGGTGTTAATTATATTTTAAATATTTGGTAAAACTTTGATAAACTTACCAAAGAAGACTTCTCGTCTTGCACTTTTCTTTGTGAGAAGTTTTTATATCATTAATTCAATCTCCGTATTCGTTATAAGTATATTTAAATTTTTTCTTTTGAGTCAGTTTTGGTAGTTGTGGCTTTTTAAAAGTTACCTATTTCATCTAGGTTATAGAATTTCTTTGGTGTGCAATCATCCTTTTGTGACTTTAAGTCACTTGCAATGCCTCCAGTTTTATTTTAAATTTTAGTTATTTGGAAATTTTCTCTTTTACTTCAACAGTGAAGCTAAAAGTTTTTCAATTTTTTTTATTTTTTATTTTTTTGAGTTGGAGGGTCACTCCGTCGCCCAGGCTGGAGTGCAGTGGCATGCTTACGGCCACCCCAGCATCGACCTGCTGGACTCTGGCGATCCTTTCGCCTCAGCTTTCCAAGTAGCCAGAATTATAGGCGTGCGGCTACTTTTTTGATTTATTGTAGAGATGAGTTCTCTCCAAGTTGCCCAGTCTTGTCTCAAACCTGTCGGCTCAAGCAATCCTCTCACCTCAGCCTGATTGTTTAAAAGAATCAATTTTTGATTTTGTTGATTATTATATTTTCTATTCCTTATTTTTATCATTTCTCTGATCTTTATTATTTATTCTTTTTGCATGATTTTAGTTTTTTTCTAGTTATTTAAGTTGTGAAATTAGGTTATTTATTTGAGATTGTTCTCCTTTTATAATGTAAGCATTCACAGTTATGAATAACCCACTGCACACTGCTTTCACTGCTTCCCAAAAGTTTTGGTTTCTTGTGTTGTTGTGTTTGTCTTTAAGTATTTTCTAATTTTTCTTTTGGTTTCTTCTTTGAACCATTGGTTATTTAAGTGTATTGTTTCGTTTTCATGTTTTTGTGAATTTTCCAGTTTTTCTTTTATTATTGGTGTTTAGTTTCATTCCGTTATGTGCGTATGATTTCTGTCTGTTTTGTTGTATCAAGACGTAGTTTTGTGGCTTAACATATCTTTTATCCTGGAGACTATTCCATGTGCACTTGACAATAATGTGTAGTCCACTGTTATTGGGAAGGGGGCTCTGTGTGTCTGTTAGTTCTAATTGGTTTATGTTGCTGTTCAAGTGCTCTATTTTTTTATTTGTCTATCTAGTTTTTCTCTCCTTTATTGCAAATGAGGTACTGAAGTCTCCAACTATTATTGTAGAACTATCTATTTCTCCCTTCAGTTCTGTCAGTTCTTGTTTCATATATTTTGGGGCTCTATTGTTGGTGAGTATATATTTATGCATATTATGTCTTTTTCGTGGATTGAGCCTTTTATCAATATACAGTGTTCTTTGTCTCAAAAGTGTCGGCTTAGCCGGGCTCGGTGGCTCAACCTGTAATCCCGCACCTTTGGAAGGCTGAGGTGAGTGGATTGTCTGAGCCTGCGGGTTCGAGACCCGCCTGGGTGGCGAGACCTCATCTCTACAGTAAATCAAAAAATCAGCCGGGTGTGGTAGCGCATGCCTGTAATTCCGGCTACTCGGAAGGCTGAGACGGAAGGATCGCCGGAGCCCAGCAGGCGAGGCTGTGGTGGCCGGGAGCGGCCACTGCACTCCAGTCTGGGCGACAGAGTGAGACTCCAACTCAAAAATAAATAAATAAATAAATAAATAAATAAATAAATAAATAAATAAAATAAAAGTGTTGGCTTAAGGTCTACTTTTAAAAAATATTAGTATAGCTACACCCACTCTCTTTATGTAATTATTCACATGAAATATATTTTTTCATCTTTCATTTTCAAGCTATTTGTATCATTGGATCTGAAGTGAGTCTCTTGTGGGCAGCATATAGATAAATAACTTTTTATCCATGCTGCTAATCTCTGTCTTTTCATCAGAATGTTTAATTAATTGTCATATAAAGTAGTTATTGATAAGAAAGTACTTCTGTCATTTTTTTTTGCTTCTCATTTCTTAGAATACTACTTTCTTTTGTGTTTTGTTAATTTATTATCATTTATCATTTAACTGTCTTCTCATTTCCTTTGTGTACTTTTTAAAAGTAATTTTAAGGCATTATCTTGAGGATTGCTATTAACATCTTAAACTGATAACAATTCAGTTTACAACAATACCATTTTAGCTTGAATAGGATATAACAAATTTGTTCCTATGTATTTTCATCTCTCTCCATATGTGTTGTTATTATTAAAAATTACATCTTTATACATTTCAAGCTTGTTTACATATAAGTAAATTATTGCTTTATGCATTTTTATTTTAAATCATAGAAAAAAGGAATTACAAATTAAAAATACAATACTGGATTTTACATTTTTTATATAGTTACTTTTAGCAATGTTCTTTATTTCTCTGTATGACTTCAAGTTACTGTCTAGAGTTATTTTATTTCTGACTGACAGATTACCTTTAGCATTTACTGTAGGGTAGGTCTACTAGCAATGAACTATCTCAGCTCTGTTTATTTTCAGATATGGAATTCTTTCTTTTTTAAAGACATGGGGTGCACTTCAGGGCTAGGTATACACATGCTCATTGTGCAGGTACCCTTGTTGATGAGGTATGCCCCCCCTTCCCCAGGCAGATTCCCACTATTGTCAACCCTGCTTCCCCGCTCCCCTCCCAGCAGTTTCCTGCTACTGACAATCCTTTTCTTATAGTATTACAGTTGTTCAAGGGCCGCTTATGAGTGAGAACATTTGATACTCAATTCTTTGTTTCTGTGAAAGATTACTGAGTATTATAGACTCTAAGCCCATCTGGGTTGCTGTGAAATTCATGATTTTGTTCTTTATGGCTGCATAATATTCAAATATTGAATTCTTGTTTGATAGGGTTTTTTTTTCTATCACCACTTTACATATGCCATCCTGCTGCCTGCCTTCTGTCCTGCATGGTTTTTGATAAGAAATTGACTATTGATCTTATTAAGATCCTTTTTTATAATAAATCACTTCTCTCTTGCTGCTTTCAAGATTCCTTCCTTGTCTTTGTTTTTTGACAGTTTGATTATGGTTTTGGTGTGGATCTTTTTGTGTTTTTAGCACTTGGAATTCATTGAACTCCTTGGATGTGTGGATTCATGTATTTTATCCAGTTTGGGATGTTGTCAACCATTATTTCTTTAAATATTTTTTAAGCCCCTTTTTTCTTGTCCTTCCTCTGGGAGTCTCAGTATGTACAAGTTGGTACACTTGATGCTATCCGACAGATGTGTTGGGGGTTTATTATATTTACAAAGATATTAACCACTTTACTGTTTTTTCTTGATTCTTGATGTTTCAAGTTTCTGTGGGATCATTTTTGTTTTGTTTGAATAATTTTCTTCAACAGTTTCTTATGAGTAGATATGCTGGCAATGTTATGAGAATATTTTTATTGTACCTTTATTTCTTTTTTTTTTTTTTGAGTTGGAGTCTCACTCTGTCGCCCAGACTGGAGTGCAGTGGCCGCTCCCGGCCACCGCAGCCTCGACCTGCTGGGCTCCGGCGATCCTTCCGCCTCAGCCTTCCGAGTAGCCGGAATTACAGGCATGCGCTACTACGCCCGGCTGATTTTTTGATTTATTGTAGAGACGAGGTCCCGCTGCCCAGGCGGGTCTCAAACCCGCGGGCTCAAGCAATCCTCTCACCTCAGCCTCCCAAAGGCGCGGGATTACAGGCTGAGCCACCGAGCCCGGCTGTACCTTTATTTCTAAAAGATATTTTGGCTGGAGATAGAATTCTAACTTAACAGTTCTTTTTTTTTTTATCAAGCACCTTAAAAATGTGGAGCCACTTACTTCTAGCTTCCATGGTATCTGTTAGAAATCTAGTGTCATTAAAATATTTGTTTCTCTTTAAATAATGTGTTGCTTTTCTCTGACTAATTTCAAGATGCTTTTTCTTTGCTTTTAGGTTGTAGTAGCTTGATTTTGGTGTGTCTAGGCATAGATTTTTGTTGTTGTTGTTTCTCTTTTTGGGAGTTTGTTAAGCTTTAAGGTTTGTTGTAACTTTCACCACAATTGTGATGTTTTCGGCTATTATTTCTATTGTATCTGTATGTATCACAGCTTTGCTCCTTTCCTTCTGGAATTCTGATAATGTGAATGTTAAAACTCTTGTGGCTCATTGATTCCTGTGGTTTTCATCATTATGTTTCAATTTCCTTTCTCTTTTTTCTTCAAACTGGAACATTTTTCTTGATCTGGATATGAAAGTTCATGTACATTAAAATATGAGGAACTGGAAATAAGTGTTGCTCCCCAACAACTTCCATTTACATGTTTATGTCAGAAGTTCTGTCCCAGCAGTATTGATTATGCTTATGATGTCATATTTTCTTTCTTGTTTTACAATGACAAGTACCATGAATTCATTATCCATACTCTATATATTGTTACATAAACATTTGTGTCTGAAAGGATTTCTAGATCTGTTTCTTCGAAAGAATTACTGGGCATGTCCTCTACTAGACTGTTCTGTTTTTCACACCCCCACAGCATCTGATTATATCTGAAAGTATAAATCCAGTTATAAATTACCAGATATATCCCAGTTATATCTGGGAATTTTTCTTCCTTCATGTGAACATACATTGAATACCTTCTCTAGAAGGTCAACATCTTTCCTTTAAAATAGGCTCAGATGTGAGATGCACTCTTTTATTTGCCAGTGGCTCATTACTTAGGTTTGTGGTTTATTCAAACTCAAAAGTCCTTTTTGAATGAATGACCTTCTCCTAGGAAAATGAACAGCTGGGAGAAAGCCCTGTTATTTTTCTTTGGGTGACCTTTGGGCTCTTGCTGACTCAGTTTTTCCTCTGTAGTCTTATTTCCCCAGCTTCTCAACATCACAAATCCTCCAGGATTATCAGGCACACAGTTTCAAGTAAGGTTCCTGCTGACTTCTTTATACATTTATTATCCAAGTCTTTGCCATCCCTCTGGCTACCAAAGGAATAAAATGGCTTGGGAGGTTATTGGGTTAAATGAAATAAAGGCGAATTGTTCTGCCATTGAAAGTGAACAAGGATAATTCGAGTAGAAAAATGTGGGAGTGAGGCAAGAAAAATTGTTGCTCTAGTCAGAGGTATAGTCAAGGTCTGGTAGGACCTGCAGTGTCTGGTGATTATAACCCCTTGGTATGATGTGTATGTGGGTGTGTAAATACATAATAGTTGGTGGGGGAACATCTTGATGGGGACAAAACAGATTTCATTTTCTAACCTTTTCTTATGACTCACCAATAAGAATCAGACTTAACAAAATTTCTCAGAAGAAAATGACTCTCTAGAGTGAAGATTGCAGAAATAAGTCAAGGGGACCAAAATGAAAAACCTAACCTTGATTTCCTTGTTTACAGAGAAGAGTGGAAAGGATTAATTATTGACTGAATTTTAGCAGAGTGTTGAAATTATGGTTTAAGAATGTTAGAAGACTGCAGGTCAGCCTTAGGGCTAGAAATATATGTGCATTGCTGATCTAGAAGTTGGTATGTTGAAAGTGAGCATTCTTTCAGTTGTACGTAATAGGAAAACCAACACAAATGGACTCATGGAAAGACAGGGGAATTTATTGACTTTAAAAATGGAGAATTTTGGATGTAGTCTAATTACAGCCACAGCTGGATTCAAGGTACAAGCAATGTGATCTGGACTTGATACTTTGCAATCTCAGCACTGCCATCCACTCTGTTGACTTCATTTTCAGACACGGTCTCATCAACCGTTATCTCAAGATCTAAAGATAACTTCCCTAACTTCAGACTTTAAATCCTTCTTGTTTCAGTCTTATGGGGACGAGCACGAGTCTCTTTCCGAGGATACTAATGACTCAAACTTGTATCATTCTTGACCTATTCGTGATGGCCAAGATAATGCAAGGCCCAGGTCACACGTTTTGTCCCTGAGTGAGAGGGGAAATTATAAGTACATAAACTAAAAGTGGGTAGTGTGGTAACTTTTCAGAAATAAATTGGGATATGATTACTAGAAGGTGGCAATAATATGCTGGAGACAACAAGCAGAAAAGTCTCCAATATAGATGGTGAATGAAATGCCAGTACACTTTATTCAAGCTTCTGAAAAGCACAATCTTTTTTTATTTTAAAATTGTGGGATACAATTCAGGGTTAGGTATACAAATATGAATTGTACAGGTACCCTTGTTGATGAGGTGTGACCCCTTCCGTCCCCAGACAGATATTGACTACCGTTAATCCCATCTTTCTTCCCCTTCCTGCCCCCCCCATAGTTTCTCGCCACTGACAATCCTTTTCTTATAGTATTATGATAGTTGTTCAAGGTCCACTTATAAGTGAAAATGTATGATACTCAGATCTTTGTTTCTGTGAAAGATCACTCAGTATTATAAATTCTAATTCCATTCAGGTTGCTGTGAAGTTCATGATTTTGTTCTTCTTTATGGCTGCATAATGTTTCATTATGTATATGTACCACATTTTTTTATCCAGTCCTCTTTTGATGGGCAGCACCATTGGTTCCATGTTCTTGGTATTGTGAACAATGCTGCGATAAACATACATGTGCAGGTATCTTTTTTATAGAGTGATTTGAGTTCTTCCGGATATATTCCCAGTAGGGGGATTGCAGGGTCATATGGAAGGTCGACTTTTAGAACTTTTTGGAATCGTCACACTGTTTTCCACAGAGGCTGTACTAGTTTACACTCCCACCAACAGTATAGAAATGTTCCCTTTTCTCCACATCCTCTCCAGCATCTGTTTTTTTTTTTTTTTAGTTATTGCTGATGGCCATTCTGACTGGAGTTAGACGATATCTCAGTGTAGTCAAGTAGCTTGAAATTTAGATGATGCAAAGCAGTTTTACCTAGTAGTTAATTATACAACACAAGAGGCATTAGAACTTGATTAGTTAGGTTTTTATGAGTTACAAAAAGGAAGTAAATGAGCAGTGCCAAGACTACCACCTATGCTTCTCTGAGACTTAAGACTGGCAACTCAAAGGGTATAGATCAATATTAGGAAAAAGGGAAGCAGCAAAATAATTAGTGGCTTTGCAGTCAAATAAAGGGCGTGTCCATGGCTGCACTGAGTGAATAGGCATACCAAGCTCTCATACATGTTATCAGTTTTATAGACTATAAAGAAGGTAGTGATCCTCTGTTTTCCCTCTCCTTGGGGAAGTATGTAGTGCCAAGATGCTGACTAATTGTTTCTTAAAACTGAATATTGTAATAAATATCTTGATTTATTTACATATACAGTCCAGGTTTTCCATGCCACTCTAGCCTAGGGATGAGAATAGGGTCATGCAAAAGTCACAAAAACAACATCTCTATCACTCTGCTCCAATTCACTCTGAAGCAACCCAGTACATTTGTGGAGTACCAACTATTTCAGGCAGTCACCAGAAATTTCATTTATGCCCAGAGACTATCAATCCTTGTTGTCATGTATGCATATCATTTCCTATCTTTTCTGTTTGGCTTCATGTGGTAATGTTGTAAATAGTTGGCAATGCTAAACATTGAAAGCTATGCCACCGGTGCCCACTTAGGACACCAATGTTGTTGTCAATATCGAAACTAAAACCCGGAATATAAGGCTGAGAGGACTGGTTGTTTATCCAAAAAGTAGCATTGTTCAGTACTGAACACAATGAAAGGGTTGCCAATGACTTTGTTATTGCTAGCACCTCTTCTGCCAGTACTTTTAGAGCTGTTGACTCTGAGAATGCCATTTCTTATACAGTCAAGCACCACATACATATAGCTGAATAGTAGCCTTAAAGCACTGGGGCTGAGATGGAATGACACATACTCTACTATGATTAGAATCTCACTTCTCTACTTTTCCCGTTTTTCTTCTTTCTCCCAACACTGAAGCATAGTCTTTGGTTCAAAGTTTTAGGCTCTTGATTCTCTGTTCCCCTAAGGTAACGTCAGATTTCTAATGCTGGTAGACTGGCTTGCATTAGATCAACTCTCCCAATGAAGAGGGTTTAATGTATACGTGTGCATATAATTTCAATTTCAATTATATACACACATATACATTAAACACAAACTTAAGGGCAGCTCAGAGAAATGAGCCTAACTTTAAGCACCTCCTTTTTTTAAATGCAGTTTCTGACTCACAAATAGAAGCTAAAACAGCTGAGAACCTGACCAGAGATATTTTGACAGTCTCACAGAGCGGGGATACAAATTTTGGAGTTTGGTGTCTGTCAAGGTATAGCAGAATCCAATTGGACTTTCAGTTGGGCTCCTTGGAGGGCTATATTCCAGGAGTAAGGGGCAAACCAGAGATAGACTAGCCTACATAGAGACTGAAACCCATTCTTGAATCAATTCAAGTTTTGCCTCTAGCCTAAGTATCATCCAAGAGACTGAGAAGCTGAGCAAAACTTTTGACTCACTTATGTAGCTGGGGCAGCAGAAAATGAAGCTCAAGAAGGGCCCTCAAACACTTCAGGCTTTTACTTGGTACCCTGGAAGGGCTGCATTTTTAAGAGCTATGAATCAGAGAAAAATTATTTCTCAGATAAGACAAACACTGCCTGAAATCAACTCTATCACAAACTGGATTAAGATGATCCATCCTCCGCATAACTACTTGCCATTAGTAAAAGTAAATTATCTTTACAGGAAGATTACATTGTCCAGACTTAAATTATCTCTAGTTTTTGATACATCATGTCAAGCACTGAGTAAAATACACTAGTCATACCATAAGACAAGACAAAGTGATCAAAACCAGAACAAGCAGACATTTGAAAAACAAATCTAAAGGAGATAATAGATAGTGGGCCCAAAATAACTGTGATTAAAGTGTGTAAGAAATTAGACAAAAAAGAGGAAAGGTATTACCATATAACTAGAATCTACAAAAATGAAACAAATAGAAAATTGAAACTGAAAAATGCAATAACTAAAATCAAGAACTCAACAGATGGAGTTAACAGCAGATTTTAATATAGATTCAGCAAAGTGTTTTTGTAAAAGCCAAATAGTAATGTTTTAGGCTCTGCAGGCCATATTCAGATATTCAGTCTGTATCCCATTTCTCCTCTCTCTCTCTCTCTCTCTCTCTCTCTCTCGCTCTCTCTCTCTCTCTCTCTCTCACACACACACACACACACACACACACACACACACACACCTTTAAGATGGAAAACACTTGCTTAGCTTTCAGGCTGTACAAAAATAGATGGAGGGGTTGCATTTGACCCATAGACTGTAGTTTGCTAAAACCTGGAGTAGATGTAACCAAAGAGATTATTAATGAATTGTAATATAGGTCAGAAGAAAATACCCAGACTGAAGGATAAGGAAAAAGAAATGATTGAAAATACACAAAAAAAGGAAAAAGATATACAAAGAGGATATGATTGTTTTTAAAATATGGTATATGTGTAACTGATGTTCCAGTAAAGATGGAAAGAGTGAAGAAGAGTCAATGTTTGGATAGTTAATGACCTAAAATGTTCCAAACTGATTAATACAATTAAGTTAAAGATTCAAGAAGTGCTAAAAACTATCAGTCAGTATAAATATGATGAAGCCATATAGTCATAACATGATAAATGCTGAAAATCAAAGACTAAAAGAAAATCATAGACGCATCTGGGCTGGGAGGATATTATATTTAAAGGATCAACAGCATGACTAACAGCTATCTTGTCAATAGAACTATAGAAGCCAGAAATTAGTGGACTGGACTGATATTCTCACCAGACTGAAGAAAAGTAACTGCCAACCTAGATTTCAAGGGCCAGGGAACTTATTTTTCTAGAAGGAAAGAAAAATGAAGACGTGTGACAAACAAAAACCGAGAGAGTTTATCACTGGAAGGCCCATACTTTAAAAAAATGCTAAAGATAATTCTTCCAGAAGAAAAATGATCACTGATGGAAGCGAGGGAATGCCGGAGAAAATGAAGAGCAATAGAAAAGTTATATTTATGGATACACTTAGATAAGTATTGGCTGTATTAAAAAATAGAAATAATGACTTTAGATTTTGAACCATATGTAGAATTAAAATATTCTATCTTATTTTAAAAGGAATAAGGCAATACTGTAAGAGAAAAGAGAGGTATAAATGGACTTAAAATGTTCTATGATCCTTGTATTGTCCAGGAGTAGTAAAAATACTTTATAAAAGTAATTTATATAGGAATTGAATTTTCAAGAATGCATCTTGCAATCACTAGGACAGCAGTTCTTAATCATATTTGATCTAAGAACATCTTTGCGTTTTCTAAAAATTGAAAATACCTAAGAGCTTTTTTCATTTATATATGCCAATATTTACCATATTAACATTGATACTAAGAAATTTCAAAAATATTAAATAATCCTTTTAAAAGTAATCACAAACTTATTATGTTAACAGAAACAAAATTTCTGTTAAAAACTGACTATATTTTGTAAAAATTAAAAGAAATTATAAAGAAGAGAAGCATTGCGTTACATTATTGCAAATCTCTTTAGCATCTACTTTAATAGAAAACAGCTAGAGTCTCACATTTGCTTTTGCATTCAGTCTATATTGACTTTGTAGAAGAATGTGAAAAAGAATGCGACTTCATGTAGAGATGTAGTTGAAAAAGAAGAATATTGGAAGACTCTTCCAATAACTGTGGGTAGTCTCCTTAGATACTACACCAAAATTCAACAGTGATATTTTTTGTTTTGTGGAATCTGAAGCCATATCAGTGAACTTTGCATACTGTGTTACATTAAGATCAACCATTCTCTTTTCCACTTTTAATGTGTGTTTTTTATACCCATCCATGATTTTGCAACATCATGTGCGATCACTTAAAAAATATTGGTTCCTGCGGTTTATGAAGATCTTCCAAATGATGACACGTTTTACAATACCAAAAAAAATCCCATTGGTTAATATTTCCGATAATCTCATCACAAAAATTAAGCTCACTGTGGTAAATACAAATTTTACAGAATTTCAATTTTACTTGAAAATTTGAATTTTATCATTGGTAATAAAGGCTGTCAGATGTTTTCTTTCTTTTTTTCAGATATTTTCCCTTGAAGTAATAGGCTCTCTGTTCATTTTTGAGACAATATCTGCAAAATACTGAAGTCTGAATAAACCATAGCTTGTCTCTCAATCACTTTCAATTAAAAGTGGCATTCTATGAAAAACAAGGCTATTTAGCTTGCAACTCAAGCAAATGCACAATAGTTTTCCTTGATTCCCATCATACTTTAGCATACATCAAAATTGCTTTATGTGTGCTTCCCGTTTTACACAGAATATTAAGAAAGATGTGTATTCAATTGTGGGTGTCTAGTAAAAGTAACTTTTATTGAGGACATTCTTAAGTGAAACCGACTCCCACTCCCCTTCAAGTGCATGGTGGTAAAGTACAGTAACTAGCTAGTATAATTTGGTGTCTCTGCCTTGATTTTTGCTGAGGAATCAGCAGTTTTACCCACCACTGCTTTTTTAAAACTTTTTATTTCAACAGTTTTAGGAGGTACAAATAGTTTTTGGTTGCATGGATTCATTGTATAGTGGCAAAAAAGCCTGGGCTTTAAGTGCACCCACCATTCCCACCAATGCACACTGTACCCGATAGGTGACTTTTCATCCCTTCACCCCTTCCCACCCTCCACCTTCAGAGTCTCCAATGTGCATTATACCATTCTCTGTGTCTTTGTAGATCCTTCGTTTAGCTCCCACTTATAAGTGAGAACATACGGGGTTTGCTTTTCTGTTACTGCATTAGTTCACTTATGATGATGCTCCCCAATTCCATCCAAGTTGCTGTAAATGATACTATTTCACTCATTTTTAGGACTGAATAGTAATCCGTTGTATATATGTACCACATTTTCTTTTTTTTTTTTTGGAGTTGGAGTCTCACTCTGTTGCCCAGACTTGAGTGCAGTGGCCGCTCCCGGCCACCGCAGCCTCGACCTGCTGGGCTCCGGCGATCCTTCCGCCTCAGTCTTCCAAGTAACCGGAATTACAGGCACGCGCTACCACGCCCGGCTGATTTTTTGATTTATTGTAGAGATGAGGTCTCGCTGCCCAGGTGGGTCTCGAACCCGTGGGCTCAGGCAATCCACTCACCTCAGCCTCCCAAAGACGCGGGATTACAGGCTGAGCCACCGAGCCCGGCTTGCACCACATTTTCATTATCCACTTATCAGTTTGTGGGCATTTAGGTTGATTCCACATCTTTTTAATTGTTAATTATAGTTTGATAAATACATGAGTGCAGGTGTCTTTTTTGTACGAGAGGAGACCCCAAAATCCTGGAATTTATTTATAAAAAATTATGTGTTTATTCTTACGTGTTTAAACTTCAGTTCTCTTTAAAGTACTCTCCTTTTGATGTAGTAGGCCTATCAAGATACTTTTTCCACTGCTCAAAACAGTTTTTGAACTCGCCAATTTTGATACCTTTTAGAACTTCTGCAATTTTTGTTTCACCTCTCCCACATTGGCAAAACATTTTGTTTGAGGACTTTTTCATCTGAGAAAACAACAAAAACAAAGTCATTTGGGGTGAGGTTGAGTGAATACGGATGTAGGAAATGGGAGTCATGTTGTTTTTGGCCAAAACCTCTTGAACACTCAGCATGGTGTGGGCAAGTATGTTGTCATGGTGGAAGAGCCAGCCACCTGTTTGCCACAACTCGAAATGTTTCTTTCACAAATAATGATGCAACCATTTCAAAACTTCCAGATAAAAACTTTGATTGCTTTACCCAGAGGAAAAAATTTTGAGTGTGCTGCAAAGGGCCCGCCCTCCAAGAGATAATTCTGGGTGTTTTGGGGTCCCTCCTCATATAATGCCTTCTGTTACTTTGGGTAGATACCTAGTACTAAGACTGCTGAATTCTCCTAATCAAAACACCAAGTGCCCATGCCATAAGAGATAAGATAGGCAAGTGGGACTTCATCAAACTGACAAGCTTCTGCAAAGCCAAAGAAACCATCAAGAGAGCAGGGAGACAGCCCACAGACTGGGAAAAAATATTTGCCAACTGCATGTCTGACAAAGGCCTAACATCTAGGATTTACAAGGAACTCAAAGGTGCTGGGAAAAAAAAACAAAACAGCCCCATTACAAAGTGGGCAAAAGATATGAATAGACAGTTCTCAAAAGAAGACATGCAAGCAGCCAACAGCTACATGAAAACTGTTTAGCCTCACTAGTCATCAAAGAAATGCAAATCAAAACTACACTGAGATACCACCTGACTCCAGACAGAATGGCCATCATCAATAACTCAAAGAATAACAGATGCTGGAGAGGATGTGGCGAAAAGGGAACACTTCTACACTGTCGGTGGGAGTGTAAACTAGTACTGTCTCTGTGGAAAACAGTGTGGTTATTCCCAAAACTTCTAAAAATCGACCTTCCATATGATCCTACAATCCCCCTACTGGGAATATACCTGGAAGAACTCAAATCACTCTATAAAAAAGATACCTGCACATGTATGTTTATCACAGTATTGTTCACAATAGCAAGAACATGGATCCAACTGTGCTGCCCATCAAAAGAGGACTGGATAAAAAAATGTGGTACGTATACACAATGGCATATTACACAGTCATAAAGAAGAAAAAAATCATGAACTTCGCAGCAACCTGGATGGACTTAGAGTTTGTAATACTGAGTGATCTTTCACAGAAACAAAGATCTGAGTATTACATGTTCTCACTCATAAGTGGACCTTGACTGCGGGGGTGTAGTGGGGCGAGGAGGTGGGATTGGCAATAGTGGGAATCTGCCTGGGGAAGGGGGGACACATTATCAACAAGGGTCC
Source organism: Cephalopachus bancanus (assembly GCA_027257055.1). Classification (NCBI taxonomy): domain Eukaryota; kingdom Metazoa; phylum Chordata; class Mammalia; order Primates; family Tarsiidae; genus Cephalopachus; species Cephalopachus bancanus. The sequence continues at coordinate 732,882 of JAPVLO010000684.1, forward strand.
CTGCACAATGAATATTTGTATACCTAACCCTGAATTGTACCCCACAACTTTAAAATAAAAAATTTAAAAGTTAAAAAAAAAGATTATTGGATCTAATGGTAGATCTACTTTTAGTCTTTTTTGAGAATCTCCATACTGATTTCCATAGAGATTGTACTGTTTTGCACCCCCACCAGCAGTGTATGTCTTCCATTTTCACATTTATTGTTTTTAAATTTTTTTTAATAGCAACCATTCTCACTAGTGTAAGATGGTATCTTATTGTGGCTTTAACTTGCATTTCCCTGATGATTAGTGATGTTGAGCATTATTTACATGTTGGGGGCTATTTACATATCTTCTTTTGAGAGATGTCTGTTCATGTCATTTGCCTACTTTTTAATGGGTTTATTTGCTTTTTTCTTGCTGATTTGTTTTAGTTTTTTGTAGATTCTGGATATTAGTCCTTTGTCAGACATATAGTTTGAGAATATCTTCTCCCATTCTGTATGTTGCTTATTTACTCGGTTGACTATTTCTTTGGCTGTGCAAAGTATTTTAGTTTAATTAAATCTCACTTGTTTATTTTTGTTTTTGTTGCATTTGCTTTTGCAGTTTTTACTATAAATTCTGTGCCTAGACTGATATTCAGAAGAGATTTTTAAAAGGTTTTTCTCTACGATTTTTATGGTTTCAGGTTTGACATATAAGTCTTTAATCCATCTTGAGTTAATTTTTTATATAGGGATCAAGTTTCATTTTTCTGCATGTAGCTATCCAATTTTCCCAGCACCTTTTTTTGAATAGGATGTCTTCCTCCCAGTATATGTTTTTGATTGCTTTGTTGAAGATCAGTTGGTTATAGGTATTTGAATTTATTTATGAATTCTCTATTCCATTTCATTGACCCACGTGTCTGCTCTTGTAGCAGTAACATGTTGTGTTAGTTACTACAGCCTTGTAGCATAATTTGAAGTCAGGTAATGTGATACCTCCAGCTTTGTATTCTGGCTCTTTTTCTGTGAAAAATAGCATTGGTAGTTTCAATGAATCTGTCAATTACTTTGGATAATACGGTCATTTTAATAATGTTGATGCTTCCAATCTTTGAGCTTGAGATGCTTTTCCATTTATCTGTATCCTCTACAACTTTTTTCAGAAGTGTATTGTAATTTTCTTTGTAGAGATCTTTCCCCTACTTGGTTAAATATATTTCTAGGTATTTTAGCATGGGATTCAGTTATTGACTTGATTCTTAGTTTTGTCACTATTGGTGTACAGCAGTGCTACTAATTTGTTTGTGTGTTGGTTTCACATCCTGCGACTTTACTGAATTGATTATCAAGTCCAGAAGTCTTTTGGAGGAGTCTGTAAGATTCTCTAGGTATAAGATCACATTGTTGGAATGTAGCTATAGTTTAATTTCTTCTTTTCAAATTTGGACACTTTTATTTCTTTCTCTTGCCTGATTGCTCTGACTAGGACTTTCTGTACTATGTTAAATAAGGGTAGCGAAAGTGGGCATCCTTGCCTTGTTCTAGTTTTGAGGGGGAATGAGTTCAACTCTTCTCCATTCAGGATGACATTGGCTATGGGATTGTCATATGTAGTTTTATTATTTTGAGGAATGTCCCTTCTATGCCTATTTTGCTGAGGTTTTTTTTTTTATTATCAAAAAGCGATGCTGATTTTTATCACATGGCTCTTCTACATCTATCGAAAAGATCATATGATTTTTGTTCTTAATTCTGTTTATGTAGTAGATCATATTTATTGGCTTGCATATGTTGAAACAACTTTGCATTCCTTAAATAAAGCCCATTTGATTGTGGTGGATTCTTTTAAATGTGTTATTGAATTCAGTTTGCTAGTATTTTGTTGATGATTTTTGTGCCTATTTCATCAGAAATATTGGTCTATAGATTCCTTTTTTTTTTCTTGTGTCTTTTCCTGGCTTTGTTATTAGAGTGATACTGTCTTTGTAGAATGAGTTAAGGAGAAATTTCTCCTTTTCTATCTTATGGAATATATCTAGTAAAATTGGTTTCAATTTTTCTTTGAAAGTCTGGTAGAATTCAGTTGTGAGTCCATTGTTGGGAGACTTTTTTTTTTTTTTTTTTTTTTTTTTTGAGTTAGAGACTCACTCTGTCGCCCAGACTGGAGTGCGGTGGCCGCTCCCGGCCACCGCAGCCCCGACCTGCTGGGCTCCGGCGATCCTTCCGCCTCAGCCTTCCACGTAACTGGAACTACAGGAGCGCGCTACCGCGCCCGGCTGATTTTTTGATTTATTGTAGAGATGAGGTCTCGCTGCCCAGGCGGGTCTTGAACCCGAGGGTTCAGGCAATCCACTCACCTCAGCCTCCCAAAGGTGCGGGATTACAGGCTGAACCACCGAGCCCGGCTTTTTTAAAATTTAATTTAATTTTAATTTTTAATTTTTTTGAGTCGGAGTCTCACTCTGTCGCCCAGACTGGAGTACAGTGGCCGCTCCCGGCCACCGCAGCCTCGACCTGCTGGGCTCCGGCGATCCTTCCGTCTCAGCCTTCCGAGTAGCCGGAATTACAGGCATGCGCTACCCGGCTGATTTTTTGATTTATTGTAGAGATGAGGTCTCGCTGCCCAGGCAGGTCTCGAACCCGAGGGCTCAGGCAATCCACTCACCTCAGCCTCCCAAAGGCGCGGGATTACAGGCTGAGCCACCGAGCCCGTCTTGGGAGACTTTTAATAGTGATTCAGTTTTACTACTTGTTATTGGTCCTTTCATAATTTCTATTTCTTCTTGATTCAAAGTTGGGGGGTTGTATGCTACCAATAATTTATTCTTTTCCTCTAGATTGTCTAGTTTGTTTGCATAAAGGTGTTCATAACAGTCTTGGATGGTCTTTTAAATTTCTGTTGTATCAGTTATAATATCCTCATTTTCATTTCTGATTGAGCTAATTTAAATCTCCTGTCTTCATTTTTTAATTAATCCAGCTAGTGGTCTATCACTTTTGTTTATCTTTTTAAAGAACCACTTTTTAAGGCAAGGCATGGTGGCTCATACCTGTAATCCCAGTACTTTGAGAGGCAAAAGTGTGAGGATTGCCCAGGGGTTTGAGACCAGTTAGCAACTTGGCGAGACCTCGTCGCTACAATAAATTTTAAAAAGTAGTCTGGCATGGTGTCACATGCCTGTGGTTCCAACTACATGGAAGGCTGAGGTGGAAGGATCGCCTGAGCCCAGCAGGTCAAGGCTTCTGTGGCCGTGAGCATTCTGCTGCACTCCAGCCTGGGTAACAGTGAGACTCTGATTTAAAAAAAATTTTTTTTTAAAAGAACCAACTGCCGGGCTCGGTGGCTCAGCCTGTAATCCCGCGCCTTTGGGAGGCTGAGGTGAGTGGATTGCCTGAGCCCGCGGGTTCGAGACCCGCCTGGGCAGCGAGACCTCATCTCTACAATAAATCAAAAAATCAGCCGGGCTGTGTAGCGCGAGCCTGTAATTCCGGCTACTCGGAAGGCTGAGGCGGAAGGATCGCCGGAGCCCAGCAGGTCGAGGCTGCGGTGGCCGGGAGCGGCCACTGCACTCCAGTCTGGGCGACAGAGTGAGACTCCAACTCAAAAAAAAAAAAAAAGAACCAACTTTTTGTTTCATTTATCCTTGGTATTGTTCTATTTATTTCAATGTCAGTTAGTCCTGCTTTGATCTTCATTATTTATTTTTTTCTGCTAGCTTTGAGTTTGATTTGCTCATTTTTTTCTAGTTACTTCAGATGTGACATTAAGTTGTCAATGTGTGATCTTTCAGTCTTTTTAATGTAGATCTTAAATGCTATGAATTTTTCTTGAACACATCTTTAGCTGTGTCCCAGAGGTTTTGATAACTTGTGTTGTTGTCATTCATTTCAAGGAATTTTTAAATTTCCATCTTGGTTTCACTCTTGACCAGATTGTTTAATTTCCATGTATTTGTTTGATTTTGAGTCTTTATCTTTTTTTTTCACTGTTGTCAATTTAAAGTTTGTTTTATCTGTTATAAAAATGGTACTTCTTCTTGTTTTGGGTTTCCATTTGCCTGGAATACTTTTTTCTACCCCTTTACCTTGACTATTTAAGAGTCTTTGTGTGTTAAATGAGTCTCTTGAAAGCAGCAGATATTTGGTTTTCGTTTTTATTTTTATCCATTCTGTCAATATGTATTTTTAAGTGGGCATTGAAACCATTTACACTCAAGGTTAGTAATGAAATGTACTATTTCATTCATCATGTTGGTTTTTACCTGTTGCTTTATTTCTCTATCGTGTTGGTGTTCTATAAGCTCTGTGAGCTTTATGATTTTCAGTGTTTTCCTACCGGTGTATTTTGACCTTTTGTTTCAATATTTAAAACTCCTTTGAGTATTTATTTCTTCAGGAGCCAGTCTCATGGTGACAAATTACCTCAGCATTTGCCTGTCTAAGAAAGACTATTTCTCCCTCACTTATGATACTTATTTCTGTGAGATACAGAATCTTTGGCTGACTGTTATTCTATTTAAAGAGATTAAGATGGGGCCTTAATCCCTTCTGGCTTGTAGAGTTTCTACTGAGAAGTCTGGTAGGCTTCTCTTTGTAAGTTATTTGATGTTTTTTTCTCACTGCTCTTAGAATTCTTTTCTTCACATTAACTTTGCATAACCTTATGACTATATGCCTTGGGGATGCCCTTTTTGCAATGAATCTTCCAGGAGTTCTTTGGGTTTCTTGCATCTGGATGTTTAAATCTCTGGCAAGGCTAGGAAAGTTTTCCTCAATTATTCCCTCAAATAGGTTTTCCAAACCTGTTACTTTCTCTTCTTTCTCAGGAACACCTATGATTCTTAAGTTTGGACGTTTTACATAATCTCACATTTTGCGAGGATTTTGCTCTCTTGATTCTTTTTTCTTTATTGTTGTCTGATTATGTTAATTTGAAAGCCTTGTCTTCAAGTTCTGAGTCTTTCTTCTGTTTGTTCTAGTCTACTGTTAAAACTTTCCACTGCATTTTGTACTTCCCTAAATGAGTCTTTCATTTTCAGCAGTTCAGTTTTTTTGTGTGTGTCTATCTCTTTGGAGAATTTTTCATTCATGTCCTAAATAGTTTGGTTTGGTTTTTTTTATGTTGTTTTTCAGCTTTCTCTTGGGTCTTGTTGAGCAATTTTATAATCAACCTTTTGAATTTTATCTCTGCAATTTCAAATATTTCATTTTGGTTGAGGTTCACTGCTGAAGAGTTAGTGTGGTCTTTTGGGGGTGTTGAAAAACCATTTTCTCATATTCCAGAATTATTTTTCTGGTTCCTTCTTTTGGGGATATACCACTTCTTATTTGAGGTTGGCAGGGTCTAATGTAGACACTGTAGTGTTCCCTTGGTTATATATACCCTTGTTGTGGTGGGTTTTTCAGTTACCAGCTGTGGCATGCTGTGCCAGGTACTGCACAGGTTCAAGGCATCCTGAGTGGTCAGAGTGGCTTGGATAGTGATGTTAGCTAGTGTCTGGGATGAAACCTCAAAAGCTGAGGTATTATGTCAGATGTACTGGGCTGTGCCAGTTGACCTCTGGCCAGGAGGTGGCACTTGTGAGATAGTCAACTGTGATGGTAGCTATGGGCTTTCTGCTTGGCCTGTGTTGCCCCAAAGCATTATCCAACTAACCTAAGCTGGGCGGGACTGTGGAAATTACCAAAGTTCTCTAGCCATTTTGAGCTTTTGAAGGGAGCTTCCGGGGGGAACATGCTTAAGCCCCCCTCCTGTGTACATGATTGGTTACCCCAGTGGGGATTGAGATGGAATCTTTTGCTGCTGGGGTAATGCTGCTATGTTGCACAATTACACAAAAGAGTTTACATGGGAAATCAAAGATTTCTAGTGCAACGAGTCTCACTCAGCTCTCCTGCTTTAGTCTCAGGCAGTCTATGCTCAGAATGAAAAGGGTTGGCTGGCCCAGGTCCTCTCATAGGTGCCTGCACCAGCCAAAAACTGTCTACCACAGCAGATTTTGTCCTTGGGGCAAATGAAAGTGTCAGGTCTTCATGTTGCCTCCCAGGCTGGCTAGAAAGCAGCTGTCAGCAAGGGTTGAATACCCAGGGAATAGTGTATGGAGTTGCTCAGGGCTTTTTTCCCTGCACTCCTCCATGTGGGCTTTGGCAGAATATGGCTGTGGGTAAGACATTTTCCTGTGAGGAGCAGGAGTCCCATGAGACTCAGGGGGCCTTCTAAGTCCATGTCAGTAGCACAGAACTTTTGGATTCCCCTCACTCAACTCCCCCATTGCATCCAGAGCCTACTTGTGGTTTGTGCAGTGATCTGGATGAGTTTGCCTAGTTCCAACCCAGACTGATCAATTTCTCTCTTATTTGCACTCTGTTGATCTTGTTGCTTTTCTGGTGAGTCTTGGGGTGTGCTGCTGGTCTTGCTCCTCTCTTAGTGCTGGAGCCCTCTCTGTATTTTGGCTCAATCCGTGGGAGAAACTCACATTATCTGCTTCTCATTGGCCATCTTATCACCAATGTTTTTATACCATGAATGCAAATGTTAACATAGTGAAAACTGCAAATTACTTTTTACTATTATTATGAAAATAGTTTTGACTTTGTGGATCCCCTTAAAGAGTCTCAAGAACTGTCAGAGTTCTGTAGACAACACTTTGAGAACCACTACTCCAGGGTAACTATTAAAAGAATAATAAGAATGTATAACTAAAAAGGTGATTGAGGGGGTAAAGTGGAATAATAAAAAAGGCAAGAAAGGAGAAGAAAATTTATGCACATTGGTAGAACACAGAGTAAAATGGTAGATTTAAACCCTTAAGATAAGTTTGTTCCTTGGCCTTCCATGCAAGTAGATCCTGACAAGTACTCCTAATCATTCTCCTTATGTCCCCAAATAGACTTGAATCTTAGGTTGAGCACAATTTATCATTAATCTGGGATTCCTGTTTCTAATAAGTAAAATGAATGGTGGGAACTAAGATCATTACTTTAAGTTATTTGAACAACAGGTTTAGAAAGGAATGTTATGAAAAATAAAACTACTTTGATAAATGGAGAAAGCAACTCACACCAATTTACTTGTGAATGGAGATTCAATCCTGCAGATAAAGATTGAGGATGCACACAGAATATGTCAAAGACAGAAAAATTGTTTGGATACATAGTCTCTCAAGTTTCAGGAGAATCTGGTGATTGGCATATTCATTTGCTTTCTATTTTAAAGCAAATCCAAGGACAAACAGAAAGAGGTAAAGAAGCATCCTCTAAATTCCCTCTCCCTAAAGACAAACTGTCTAGTTCATTGGATTAGACACTGTTGGAATTCATCAATAGTATCTTCACCGTCCATCTCCATTGCACAGGTATGCTTATCTAATTGATTGGTTGTCCATCAAATCTGAATCTAATCTATCTAATTGGCAGCCTATGTCTCTCACAATATGCCTTCATTAGTTTGCTGAGAGGTGTTTGTCAATTTATTTTGAGTTGAATCACAGATTCATCATAGAATTATAAAATAGTAGAGTTGGAAGTGACCTTTGCAGTCTTTCCTTCTAGCCTCCTACCTAACAGACAAATCTCTTTCGTCTTCACACCTAGGCACTATTCAGCAGGTCTTTAGATATTTCTGCTAACACTAACTTATAAAACAGCCATTTCAATTACAGTCAACTCTATTCCTTTGTAGGTTCTCCTTCTGTATTGAATCAAGTCTCCTCAGAAATTTCATCTCACTTTATGCTTCTATTCTGATTTTCTACATATTCATAGAATAAAATTACTTATTTTTCCAAGTGGCCAGTTACTTTGAGATTAATATAGTAATTTTCTGTTTTTCACCCTTTATTCAGATTTTCAAAGGAAGACTGGGTACTGATGCCCTAGTAGGTGACTTTGAAGTGTCTGTGGTGGGGTGAAGGGTGAGGAAGAGAGAAACACCTGCATCTTTTAAACAGCATTATAGTGGATATAGTTGACTGGGTACCTAATACCCTTTTTCCCCTTCCTATTTTATGAGATCTCTGTTTGTTTATTTGTTTTTCAGATGTTTCTAATTCCTCCTATCACGCTAATTCAAGGGACCAGGGGAAAATGATCTTTTCCTCAGCACTAGGAATGGATCTTGATTATCTCAATCAAGGTAATCCAAACTTTTTTTTGGTTAGTGATAAGTTTAGAAATAAAAATTAAGCTAATAAATGCATGGCATACACCTAACAACTATTATTGATATAGTAGCGTGTGACTTTGACCTAATCAGACTGAAAGGAAGTACTTTTTGTTTTATAATTGGAAAAAGATATTTCTCTTTTTGTCACTGACCATGAACAAGGAAGTGTATTTTCTCAGTGGTTTCAGGCAGTCACCTTCTGTGAAGAAAGACAGCCTGATACCAAAGTATACATGTAAAAAGTAGGACTAAGCTAAGAGAACTGGAGAGAAATAGAACTAGGAACTTGGTTGTACCATGCCCAGAGCCTGAACTATTTTGGTGGCTTCCAGTCATGTGAAATAAAAATTGTTATTACTTAGTTTATGTTGGTCTTTCTGTTACTTGTAGCCCAAAACATACTGATACAATCATCTGCTCTCTCACGCATGGTAAAGCTTCTGACTGTTGTGGAGAATTGCAGGGTTTACTTCCCTTGTTTGATGCAAGTGGGCTAGAAATTGTACTAGAAAGGGATGGGACCTCTGTTTAAAGGGACATAGAACCAACTATAAATTTGTATTTTGGCTTAACTCTAGATAATTTTCTTTGGCCCAATGTTAAGAAAGAAAACAAGCATTAGTTGAATACTTCTTATGTGTTAGGCACTTTCCAATATTCCAAGTCACTTAATCCTCACAGCAACCCTTTTTTAGCATAATTTTTTAGTGTGAAAAGTGAAACTTTACTGAGGCTAAATGCATTGCCAAGGTCATGCAGGTAGTAGATTGTAGAGTAAAGATCCAATCTTAATCTGGTTGGCTCCAAATCTAGTGCTCCTTCCATTACATTTTTGGCAGACAATTCTTTCCAGACAATTCTAGTCTTTACACCAGAGAAAGCTATCTAAAACATTAGAGCAAGACTCTTTTACAATGGTGGTATTTTTGTGGTTAAAAGCATGGACTATAGACTCACACAGACATTGGCTTGAATCTTGGTGCCAATTATTCAGCTCTATTTCTTATAAAGTTCTTCTGTGCATTGAGGCAAGCCTATATCATTCAATATCTTTTTGGCTTTGAGTGAGTTACCTTCTCTGAGTTTCCATTATTCTCCTTTGTAAAATGAAGATAATTACTTCACAGTGTTGTTGTAAAGATTAATGAGATAATATCTATAAAGTTTTTGGAATATAGTGAGTGCAGTGGTAAATCAAGAGTGAGATGGTAGCAGTGGTCTACCATGAGGTGCAGTATTTTACAACTGCTTTTGTTTAGAATGTTAAGGTCATGGTAATAATAAAAACCATAGTGAGTTTTAGTAAGTATTATGTGTTTCAAATTCTCTACAGGCAAACCATCTCTTTATTAACAGCACTGGGGTATACTACTCTCAAAACCCTGCTTTTGATAGGCATCTCAGTGAGTACATGCCATCTACTATTATTTTCAAGGCCCAAATAAGAAGAATTACACAGTGAAGACAGAAACTTTAACAAACATAGTCTTTGCAATTCAGATTAAAAGACATTGATTCCGTTGGGCATAGCCTTTGGCTAGATTATTTGTTAGATTTTTAAAATAAAAATTATATGGCTAGAATAGTAGAAAGAAAGCACTATGTATCAGAATGAGTATTGTTTTGTCTCCCAACCATAAGATCCTTAATTAAAGATTTTGTCAACACTGTTAATGTTTAGAGAGCTGATCAGGGAGGCTTTACATGCATAACGAACTCAGTGGATCTTCATGACAACCTTTGAAGTAATGGTGGAGTTAAGGCTATTCTATCAAATTTTCTGAGGAGGAAACAGATTTGTGGATGAAGTTTAAGCCCTCAGTAATGAGGGAGAGAAATTTTACTTTTCAAGGTAGTTACGGGTTACAAGTTTGCTCAAAACTCAGAGATGTGCTTTAATTATAGACTGATTAGAGCTAATACGTTTGTGATTCAGGTTGACTGGGCTAACTAGGCCTATAAATTAAAAGTGGATACTCAGAACCTGATTTGAGTAATTTTCTAGTACCAGTTCTTAACTACATGTCCAATTGCTTCCACTAGAGAGTGAGATCCATGAGAACAAGGGCCTATGATATTCATTTCTGTATTCAAATTATTTAGCAGCATTATCTGCAGTGTTCATGGAAACATTATTCTTTAAGTGGAGGGTTACTGGGTAGGAGAGCAGAAATAGGTCATTCTTCAGTCCCACACTCTTCCCAGTCTCTCAGATACTGAAGCTTCTTATGGTATCATTAAGTGCCTGGTGTGGCCTGACATATATGTTCAACTTCCACGCCTACTTTTGTGAAGACAGGAGGTTCTGAAGGAATTAGATGGAGGCTGAGGCAAAGAGGAGCTCATAGAACATTGGGTGCACTTCTGTGAAATCTAAAGGCAGGTGTCATAGTTAATGCTCAGGCCTTTCTCCTGCACATCATCAGGGCTTTCCCTACATCATGCCATTGGCTTCATATAAAAAACAGGCCTCTGATGCCCACACATTTTCCCATTCTATCCTGAACTATCTACTCCAACCTGCCTCTATCTATACTTACCATTTCATCCCTGATCTTTCCAGTTTCTGACCTTGTGACATATGTTCCTCAATAAAGTTTCCTCAACACCTACTTTCAGCATTACTTCCTCAACACTGGACTATATACAGGTTAGGCCATGATTTACTTTTTCTCTCGGGTTACTCTATCTTTGGTTTTTAAGCACAAGAGAAGAAGCTAGTGGTAGTGAAGGCAATCTGTAATAAGACTTTATGGGATTCTGAAATGAAAGTTACTGGAGGCCTCTGGAAACCTAGAGATGGCATAGGATCTGTTCTGGAGTTTGATTTCAAAATCACATATATAAGATCATATCATCTGCCAACTAGAGATAGTTTTACTTCTTTTTTCCCCAGTCCTGATCCCTCCCTTTTTTTCTTTTTCTTGCCTAATTGCCATGGCTAGAATCTCCAATATAATGTTGAATAGAAGTGACAAGACCAAACATTTTTTGTCTTGCTCCTGACCATCCAGGAAAAGCTTTCAATCTGTAAGTATGATGTTAGTTGTGTTTTTTTTTTTAGATGCCCTTTTTGTGTGGAGAAAGTACTCTATTTTGTTGAGATTTTTATTTGTTATGAAAGTGTGTGAATTTTGTCAGAGTTTTTTCTGAGACTATTGAGGTGATATTTTTGGTCCATTATTCAGCTAATATGGCATATTACATCAATTGATTTTTGTGTATATAACCAATCTTGTATTTAAGTTTCCTGCATCTGTCTTCATTAAAATATTGTTCTGTAGTTTTCTTTTCTTGTAAGAAGAAAAGGGATAATGCTAGCCTCATAGAATGAAATGAAAAGTGTTTTGTCCTATTTATTGGAAGGGTTTGTGAAAGATTGGTGTCAATTCTTTTTAATGTTTGGTATAATTCCATAGTGAAGACATCTGGGCCTAAAATTTTCTTTGTAAGAACTCTTTCCATTGTTAGTTCAATCTCTTTACTTGTTATTGGTCTTTTCAGCTTTTCTATTTCTTTAGTCAGTTTCTTGAGTCAATGTATGTCTTTCTAAGAACTTATATATTTCATCTAGGTTATTCAATTTGTTGGTATGCAATTGTTCACAGTATTTCCTATAATTATTTTTACTTTCCTAGGTCATTAATAACGTATTCTTTCTTTTTTGATATCAGTAATTTGAGTCCTGTCTCTCTTTTTATTCTTGGTCATTCTAAATAAAGTTTTAGCAATTTTGTTGAGTTTTTTTTTTCCCAGAAAACCAACATTTGGTTTCATTTATATTTTATTTTGTCCTCTGTGACATTTATGGCTGCTCCAATCTTTCTTAATTCATTCTTTTTATTGTTGTTAAGTTTTCATTTAGTTTTCTCTTTTCTAGCTTCTTAAGTTAAAAGTTTAGGTTATGAATTTGAGACCTTTCTTCTTTTATAATGTTGTCATTTAAAGCTATACATTATTCTCTAACTACTTTGTAAGCTGCATTCCATAGATTTTCATATGCTATGTCTTTATTTTCATGCTTCTGAATAATTTTCTAAATTCCTATGATTTTTCTTTGATCCATTGGTTATTTAATGTGTTGTTTAATTTTCACATATTGGTGAATTTTCCAAATTTTGTTTTACTTTAATTCTAATTTCATTCTATTGTGGTTGGAAAACATACTTTGTATGATTTCAAATCCAGAGTGACACTCTCCCTGTATCCAATGGACACTGAAGGACTGTGAAAGCTTCTGGTCTTATTAGCTTACCCCTCCCTTCAGAAAATCTTCACACTGTGAGACAGCTGATGTAGAGGTGATTGCGAACAGTATTATCAGCCTCCTACACTTGAAGTAGCACTTATACCATATGAGTGGAGCTGAGTGGGGGAAGAGACACTCAGTCCTTTCTGCTGTGCCTGTCTGGAATAAAGCTTCTCTAAAACGGCGCTGAGGGGAATGAAAAACACCAGCAGCCTGCTCCTCCTGCAAGAAACTATAACCTGGCTGAGACTGGAAACTAGGGAAGAAAGAGCCCTGTCTTCTTGATTGCACATGCCCAGGGTAAACCTTTTATAACTGAACAGAGAGAGGGGAAAGGATACTAGAGTGGGTCATGGCTCAAGTGCCACAGATACTCACTGTTCCTACTGATACTCAGTAGATTTTAAAAAATTTTCCTCCATTTTCTGCAAGCCCTTAGAATTATTTTCAGAGACTTTGAATGATTGTTTTAAAAATAATTTTCATCAGTGAAATTGTTATTTGGTCAGGGAGAGGATATGCTGGACTCCTTACTGTATCATTCCAGAAGTCTTGCCTCCCAACTAGTATTTTTTTTTTTTTTTTAGTTGGAGTCTCACTCTGTCGCCCAAGCTGGAGTGTAGTGGCACACTCACGGCCATCCCAGCATCGACCTGCTGCACTCCAGTGATCCTTCCAAGTAGCCGGAACTACAAGCACACACTACCATGCCAGGCTAATTTTTTATTTATTGCAGAGACGAGGTCTCGCCAAGTCTCCCGGGCTGGTATTGAACCCGCGGGCTCAGGCAATCCACTTGCCTCAGCCTCCCAAAGTGCTGGGATTGCAGGCTGAGCCACCGAGCCTGGCCCCAACTAGTATTTTATTTTATTTTACTTTATTTTATTTTATTTTATTTTATTTTATTTTTTTAGTTGGAGTCTCACTCTGTCGACCAGGCTGGAGTGCAGTGGCACGCATGCTCACGGCCACCCCAGTGTCGACGTGCTGGGCTCTGGTGATCCTTCTGCCTCAGCCTTCCGAGTAGCTGGAACTACAGGCATGCACTATCATGCTTAGCTAATTTTTGATTTATTGTAGAGACGAGATCTCGCCAAGTTGCCCGGGCTGGTCTTGAGCCCGTGGGCTCAGGCAATCTACTAGCCTCGGCCTCCCAAAGTACAGGGATTACAGGCTGAGCCTCCGAACCCGGCTGAAACTAGTATTTTTATAGAGCGAAATTTCTCCAGAAAGTCATCTTCCACCTGTCACCTTTCCTGATTTAGACAATATTAAATGTATTTAAAATGTGCCCAAAGTCTCGGGCTCCCTAGAAATAGTCCAGAAGTTCAGGGGATCAAGTGGTGTGGATGGATAGTATCCTTAAAAACTGGCTGTACTGAGGCAGTGGTAGTTATGACATATCCCATTGTATTTTTGCCCTTGACAAATATTACCAAGGCACCCGTGGGAGAGATGGAGGCCTAATAACTTCTAATGCCAACGGGTGTCCATATGATCATGAAAGACCTGGAAGGTGAATATATCTATTTGACAAGAATTAATATCCTGGGCACCTGGTTTACCTTAGAGTTACATCTGATCTATACATTTTAGCAATTACTACTACATTTACTACCAAGTGTTGCCTTACATGACACTTGTGTCTAGGATCTTCCAAAAAAATTGTGTTGGATTTGGAAATGTTTTTGGACCTGACAGAGAGGAAATTCTCTTGCATTATGAATGGAGCAGATAGATTTTATGCCCAGTGTCTGTTTTCCTGCCAAATTTAGAGTGTCTTCAGGGATCAAAGCCTTTTGCTAGTTTATTGACCCCAGATTATTGAACATCTATATTTCCCTCTAAAGAAAATTGGGCACTTTACTTCTGATGAAGATATCACAATCTCTATATAATATATTTCTGAAAATTCTATTTGTTCCTATTAATCTTCATGGATGAAATTCATTGGGCAAGAATCTTTGAAAATTTAAATATTTAAGGCCTTTATGATATTGCCTTTGGTTGGTGACAAGGAAGTCATGCTAACAAAGATAAAACAATAATAGAATAAGCAAGCTCCAGTGAAATTTTTTTGCCTATGTTATTCCCAGCCAAGATGTTTTATGATTCTGGATAAAATGACTCAAAGGATCTGCAGTGGAAAACTCCCATGTAAATCAGAAATGGTCATCATTCCCTGGAATTCACTTTATGGTATTGTAAAGAAAACATATCCTGCCCATTCCCCAAGCCATAAAGACAGAACTTCTATTAACTCTTCTACCTTTCAATGATAGTGTTTGGGAAAAGAATTTTGCGCCTTGTTCATCTATTACTTGCTTCTGCCCAGTAAAGGAAGATTAACTAATATCCATTGAGCCATACTCAGCAAATGGGTGGAGTAACAGTGATTCTAAAACAGAATTAGCATTTCTCTTTCCCCCTTTCACTTGCTTACTTGTAAAATGGTAAATGTGTAAGCAGTTACCTGCTTCCGTGTATAAGCATACATGTGTAAGTATACCTGGGACAGGGCCTGCAGCTTGGCCTCTATATGGAAGCTTGGTCAGTCAGTCTCTCTCTCTCTCTCTCTCTCTCTCTCTCCCTTTCTCTCTCTCTCTCTCTCTCTCTCTCTCTCTCTCTCTCTCTCTCTCACACACACACACACACACACACACACACACACCACTTTGTTCCTTTTGTTCTTGATCTTACTTGTGACTATATTTGTAAGGCAGACCTGTGGTCTTTATGAATGGCTTTTTAAGCCAAGATATGCCTTATAGATACAGGCAGGTCCCAAAAATTTCATTTTAGCAAGGAAATAGGAAGATGCTATTTTGGACTCAAGATCCAGTCACATTATTCAATCTGGCTTAGCAAGAGAAACCTATATTTTGAAAGCACTGAGCACCTACCCTGTTCACTAATTAAGCTGATACTCTGGTTCCCATTTATGTATTAGTTCACCATATATATTTCCTGCATGAAATAGAACCCAGAATGGAGGAGTGAATTAGTTCTTTACTCCAATTTACAAAAGCAACTAACAATTTATTCCACAATTCTGTGTTGACAACCCAGTAACAACTTACTAAAAAGAAGGAAATAGTAAGCCAAGTTCATTGATGTCTTTACCTCTGCCCAGATTCTGCCTAGATTATGAACAGAGCAGATAGATTTGATGTCCTATTTCTGTTTTCCTGCCAAATTTAGAATGCCTTTAAGGATCAAAGTCTTTTGCTAGTTTATTGACTTCAGCTCATTGAACATTTATCTTCTCCTCTAAAGAAAATCAGGCACTTCACCTCCAGTGAAGATGTCACAGTCTCTACACAACATCTTTCTGAGAATTCTACTTGTTCCTATTAAGCTACATGGGTAAACTTCATTGAACAATAATATTTGAAAATTTAAATATTTAAGGCCTTTATGATATTGTCTCTGTGTTGTGATGAAAAATTCATGCTAACAAAGATAAAATAATGATGGAATAAGTTCCAATCAAATATTTTGTTTGTGTTATCCCTAGCTAAAATGTCTTATAATTCTGGGAAAAAACTACCTTAGTCTGTGGTTTTGAATCTACTTCTCAAAAAGAATCTGACCTCTTGATAGTGGTTGTTCTTCTCCCAGAGAAAGAAAGTTGTGACTCTAGCAACCTCCACCCCGAGCCTTGATTCAATCAAATATATATATGATAAATTAGCCTGATGAAAGTCATTATCTCATTTAATAAGTACTGAATAATGATAAAGATGATTCTATGCAGCTATACTCCCAATAAGGAAGATCCATACCCATGAGCCTATGGCACATTACCACCACTGTGACTTCTTCAAAGTGGAGCCTAAGGTCATCAAGACTTTTAGCAGCCACATGTTTCATTTCCTATTTAAATTTTTTTGAGTTGGGGTCTCACTCTGTCACCCAAGCTGGAGTGCAATGGCACAATCATGGCTCACCGCAGTCTCAACCTCCTAGGCTCAGGAGATCCTTCTGCCTCAGCCTTCCAAGTAGCTGGGACTATAGGTGCATGACACTACACCTGGCTATTTTTATTTTTAGTAGAGATGAGGTCTTGCTGTGTTGCCCAGGCTGGTCTCAAACTCCTGGGCTCAAGCAATCCTCTCACCTTGGCCTCCCAAAGTGCCTGGATTACAGGTGTGAGCCATCATGCCCAGTCTACATTTTTGTTTTTAATTGACAAATAATGATTGTACATATTTGTGAGTTACAATGTGATACTTTGAGACATATGTATACATTATAGAATGATTCTATCAAGTTAATTAACATATCCATCATCTCACATACTTATCATTTTTGAGGTGAGAACATGTAAAATCTATTCTTTTAGCAATTTAATAATATACAATACATCACTATTAGCTATGATCACTATCCTGGCAACCAATAGAATTTAGAAAAGGCAAAAATAGATTCTTCCTAGAGCCTCTGTCAATATCTTGATTTCATACATTTAGCGTCCAGAACTGCAAGCAAATAAAGTTTTGTGGTTTTTCAGTCACCCAGTTTATAATGCTTTGTTAAGCAGTCCTAGAAAACTCATACAAAAAAGCATGCATCGAGAGGACTTCCAGCAAGATGGCAACGGGGCAGCCTGGTCTATGAAACCCTCGGCAAAGGAGAACGCACAGGATCTCTGCTCTCTCCCTGGACGCTGTAGATCCCAACGTCGGCAGCCGGCTCTTCACATGGAGCTCGGCCATCACCACCACTGAGGCATTGCAGCGGTCTGGACAGCCACTGCAGCCACAGACACAGCAGCCGCTGGTGCTGCCACGGCCTCCGTGGTGGCCATAGCACATCACACCACCCATGCATGAGGGCGATACATGACTTCAGTCCTTGAAGCCCCTGCAGGCAAGATCTGCTAGGATTGCTGCCACCTCTGCTGCCACTGTGACGTCCTGCCAGCTGTGGGTCTCCTCCCATGTGCCCTGAGGCAGGCTTCCATCACCGGCTCCTGTCTGGCCTCATCCCCTCTGGGGGCAAGCAGCTGAGATAGCACCACCTGCTGGTGATTTAAGGTAACAACACTGAAACGGGAGAAACAAGCTTGAAAAAGAGACATGGGCCAGATTTGAGTGGTGAACGGAGGGTGATCTGAACTGTCCTTCATGGCAGGCCAGGGACAACTGATGCTAACTGCGAACTAATTTACCAGCTTGAAAAGAAAGCTAGAAATCAGAGCTGAAAGGACATTGGATTTAAACAAAAAGTCTCAGTGTGTGCTCGATTGGTTCTATTAGTTTAATGACTTGATTCTATTTCTATTATTTTGTTCCTTTTTTTCTCTTCCTTTTCTTCTCTTTTCTCCTCTCTGTAAACCATAGCTTTGTATAGAGGAACAGCACACCAATAAGGTGGGTGGTTAGCTTGTATGTTAACATCATTGTATGTTTTATTTTATTTTTTGTATGGGAGCTGGTTAGTCTGTAGCTGTGGTCTGTTGTTTTTTTCTGTTTCGGTTTAGGTCTCTCTCTCCTTTTGTTGATACACTCGTCTGTTTCACCCCTTACTCCTCTCCCTCTCCACCCCCCTCTTCTCCCCACTGTCTGCTCCATTCTCTTTGCTCTGCTAACCTCATTTTATTTCAGGGAGTAAACCTACAGCCCCACTGCACAGGCAGATTCCAAGGCAGTGGGAAGTGGGTTTCAGATTATCCATACACCTCTCGGTGAATACCAGGATATGCAAATAGATTTTTAATCACAGCTCCCCACTTAAGTAAATCTCAAAACTGCAAAAAGGACCACCCCCACCCTACAGTGCAACTCCAGAATTGAACAAAGTAAGAGGGCATACATAAAAGAATAGGAGATTGAACAAACAGAAGTAAAAGCAATCCCTCTACCCCTGAATAACAGAATTAAAGAAGATGGTGATGTGAACAGAAGGAAAAAGTAGGGAGGGGAAAAAAACCGCACAAATGAAGAAAAACCAAGAGAAGAATATAGGTCTCACATAGACCGCTGGGAGATCAGACACTGAGAAAACAGATTCCGAAACACAATGAAGAGCCCCCAGAATGCCTGGTCACATGCAACAAACCCAGACATCAAGATATTAATAGGGAGAATTAAAAAAATTGAGGAGAGACAAGAGGAGAATAGGAAGGAGCTGATGTCAAAAATAACAGCAGTAAAGAATACTGTGGTGGAAATAAATAACAAACTAATAAGCATGGAAAGCAGAATTAGCCAAGCAGAAGAAAGAATCTCAGAGCTTGAAGACCAAAACACAGAACTAACCCAAACTGTCAAAAGCATAGAAAAGAAGCTCAAAAAGACAGAACAAAACCTCAAGAGATGAATGATCACTTCAAGAGACCAAACCTAAGAGTAGTAATTGACCTTCCTGAGGCAGAGAGAGAAACAGAGGCCACACTGGAACAAACATTTCCTGAAATCATTCAAGAAAACTTCCCTCATCTCATCAAGGATGAAAAAATTCAAACACAAGAGATTCAGAGAACCCCTGCAAGACAACAAATGAGAAGACCAACTCCCAGACATATAATAATTCGCCTAAACAAAGTAGGTATAAAAGAAAAAATCCTAAAGGCTGCAAGAGAAAAAGGTCAGATTACGTACCAGGGAAGACTAATTAGAATAGCAGCATATTTATCTACAGAAACCCTCCAGGTTAGGAGAGCTTGGAGCCCTATCTTCAAAGTTCTAAAAGGTAAACAATTTCAACCGAGAATAACCTACCCAGCCAAGCTAGGCTTCATCGGTGAGGGAGAATTGAAATCTTTCCCAGATATCCAATCTCTAAGACCCTACGCTGCCACAAGACCACCTCTACAAGAAACACTTAAGAAAGTATTGAACACAGAAGAAAAGGAAAAAAGAACAACAACGTTCCTCATAAGAGTACAGGCAAAAGCTTAAAAACACACATGAACCGACTCTAAAACCAAAAGAAAGACAACACACAAACAGGAAGAACAACTCTGAAAGAACATTATGATAGGAATCAACTCTCATATTTCAATAACTAGTTTGAATGTGAATGGACTAAGTGCACCACTGAAAAGACATAGAATGGCAAAATGGATAAAATATCACCGGGCAACAATCTATTGCCTTCAAGAGACTCACCTCACTAGAAAGGACACTCACAGACTCAAAGTAAGAGGATGGGAAACACATTTTCAGGCGAATGGAACACAAAAGAAAGGAGGAGTTGCAATCTTAATCTCAGACAAAATGCCCTTTAATCTATCAAAAATTAAAAAAGATACAGAAGGCCACTACATAATGATAAAAGGTTCAGTCCATCAACAAGAAATATCCATCCTAAACATATATACACCAAACATAGGAGTACCAATTTTCATAATGCAGCTCCTAGGTAAACAAAAAAAGATATTGTCTCCAATACCACCATAGCTGGGGACTTCAATACCCCACTCATAACCCTAGACAGATCATCACGACAAAAAATCAGCAATGAGATCCGAAACCTCAATGTGACTCTTGATCAAATGGACTCAATTGATATCTACAGAACCCTCCATCCAAAGACCACAGAATACACATTCTACTCAACACCGCAAGGAGCATACTCTAAGATCGACCACATACTTGGCCATAAATCAAGCATAAGCAAATTTAAAAGAACTTAAATTTTATCATGCACCTACTAGGACTATAGTAGAATAAAAATAATCATTAACACCAACAAGTTCCCTGCAAAACCCACAAAGACATGGACACTAAACAGCATGATACTAAACAACTCCTGGGTCAATGATGAAATCAAAACAGAGATTAAAAGATACCTGGAAACAAATGAAAATGAAGAAACATCTTACCAAAATCTCTGGGATGTGATGAAAGCTGTAGTAAGAGAGGAATTTATATCCCTACAAATGCACATGAAGAAAATAGAAGGATCACAAATTAATAGCCTAACAAGCCACCTAAAAAAGCTGGAAAAGCAAGACCACAAAAACCCTAATTTCAGCAGAATAATCCAGATCACCAAAATAAAAGCCCAAATCCAGGACACAGAAGACAAAAAGATAATACAAAAAAAAAATCAATGAAACAAAAAGCTGGTTCTTCGAAAGAATAAACAAGATCAATGATCCCCTAGCTAGACTGACCAAGAAAAAGAGAGAAAAAGCCCAAATAAACACAATCAGAAACACAAAAGATGAAGTCACATCTGATCCTGAAGAAATACAAAAGATCATTAGAGACTACTATGTATACTTGTATGGAAACAAACTTGAAAACCTTTTGAAATGGAGGACTTTCTGTCATCACACAACCTGCCTAGGTTGAAACAAGAAGAGATTGAGACCCTAAATAGACCAATAACAAACTAGGAAATTGACTATGTAATAAGAAAACTACCTACAAAAAAAGGCCCTGGACCAGATGGCTTTCCAGCAGAATTCTACAAGACATTTAAGGAGGAGCTTATACTAATCCTACTGAAGGTATTCCAGGTGACTGAGGAAGACAGAACTCTCCCCAAATCATTTTACAAAGCTAATATCACATTGATACCCAGGCCACGTAAAGACCCAACAAAGAAAGAGAACTACAGGCCAATATCTTTGATGAACATAGATGCTAAAATTCTCACCAAGATCCTAGCAAACCGGATTCAACAACACATCTCAAAAATCACCCATCATGACCAAGTAGGCTTCATTTTGGGATGCAAGGCTGGTTCAACGTTCGTAAAACAATAAATGTAATTAAATACATCAACAGATGTCAAAACAAAAACCACATGATTATATCATTAGATGCAGAAAAAGCTTTTGATAAAATCCAGCACCCCTTCTTGATAAAAACCCCGTAGGCATACGGGGAACATACCTCAAAATAGTAAAAGCCATCTATGAGAAACCCACAGCTAGCATACTCCTAAACGGACAAAAATTGGAACCATTTCCCCTGAAAACTGGAACAAGACAAGGATGCCCACTCTCACCCCTCCTGTTCAATATAGTATTTAAAGTCCTGGCTAGAGCAATCAGAGAAGAGAAGGCAATTGGGGGTATTCAAATAGGAAAAGAGGAAGTCAAGCTATCTCTCTTTGCAGATGACATGATCCTGTACCTTGAAAACCCAAGAGAATCTGTCAAAAACCTACTTACACTGATAAAGGACTTTGGCAAAGTCTCAGGATATAAAATAAATGTGCAAAAGACAATCGCATTTCTTTACACTAATAATAAACAAACAGAAACCCAAATAAAAAGCACAATTCCATTCACAATAGCCACACAAAAAAATGAAATACCTTGGCATCTTCCTAACCAGAAACGTGAAAGACCTTTACAATGAAAACTACAAAACACTGCTCAAAGAAATCAAAGATGACACAAACAAGTGGAAAAATATCCTATGCTCACGAATTGGAAGAATCAACATTGTGAAGATGTCCATCTTACCTTAGGCAATCTACAGATTTAATGCAATACCCATCAAATTACCAGCAACATTCTTCTCAGACCTAGAAAAAACAACACAGGAATTCATATGGAAACACAAACAACCAAGAATAACCAGAACAATCCTCGGCAAAAAAAAAAAGCAGGTGGTAGCACATTACCAGACTTCAAACTTTACTATAAAACTACAATAATCAATACAGTTTGGTATTGGTACAGGAACAGGCGTATAGATCAATGGAATAGAATTGAGATTCCAGAAGCAAAACCTCAATGTCTCAATCAACTCATCTTCAACAGAGCCTCCACCACCTACCACTGGGAAGAGGAGAACCTATTCAGCAAATGGTGCTGGGAAAACTGGCTGATCACATGCAGAAGATTGAAACAGGACCCCTATCTATCCCCATACACAAAAATTAACTCTAAATGGATCAGAGACCTAAATGTAAAACCTCAAACCATAAGAACCTTAGAAAATGAAGGACATACCCTCATGGAAATCGGAACTGGCATCCAGTTCCTGAACAAAACCCGAAATCCACAGGCCATAAGAGATAAGATAGACAAGTGGGACCTCATTAAACCGACAAGCTTCTGCAAAGCCAAAGAAACCATCAAGAGAGCAGGGAGACAGCCTACAGACAGGGGAAAAGTATTTGCCAACTCCAGGTCTGACAAAGGCTTAACATCTTGGATCTACAAGGAACTCAAACATGCTGAAAAGAAAAAAACAAACAACCCCATTATAAAATGGGCAAAAGATATGAACAGACACTTCTCAAAGGAAGACATCCGAGCAGCCAACAGACACATGAAAAAATGTTCAACCTCACTAATCATCAGGGATATGCAAATCAAAACCACACTGAGATACCACCTAACTCCAGTCAGAATGGCAATTA
Organism: Cephalopachus bancanus; assembly: GCA_027257055.1. Taxonomy (NCBI): domain Eukaryota; kingdom Metazoa; phylum Chordata; class Mammalia; order Primates; family Tarsiidae; genus Cephalopachus; species Cephalopachus bancanus. The sequence goes on from JAPVLO010000684.1 coordinate 755,605, forward strand.
TCAATAACTCAAGAAAAAAAAAAAACAGATGCTGGAGAGGGTGTGGCGAAAAGTGAACACTTCTACACTGTTGTTGGGAGTGCAAACCAGTACAACCTCTGTGGAAAACAGTATAGCGATTCCTAAAAGCTCTAAATATCAACCTCCCATATGACCCCGCAATCCCCCTACTGGGAATATACCCTGAAGAGCTCAAATCACTCTATAAAAAAGATACCTGCACACATATGTTTATCGCAGCATTGTTCACAATAGCAAGAACCTGGAACCAGCCATGCTTTCCATCAAGAGAGGACTGTATTTTAAAAATGTTGTACATATACACGATGGAATACGATGCAGCCATAAAAAAGAACAAAATCATGAATTTTGTAGCAACCTGGATGGAACTAGAGACTATAATACTGAGTGACCTCTCACAGAACCAAAGATCTGAGTATCACATGTTCTCACTCATATGGTGGACCTTGAACATCCAACATAATACTATAAGAAAATGACTGACAGTGGTGGGAAACTATGGGGGGAGAGGGGGAGATGGGATTAACGGTAGTAAATATCTGTCTGGGGATGGGGAGACACCTTATCAACAAGGGTGCCTGAACGAAGCATATTTGTATACCTAACCCTTAACTGTACCCCACAATGTCATAATAAAAAATATTGATTAAAATTTTTTTAAAAAGCATGCATCCACTTTACCTAATAGAGTTTTGGGGAGGTAGCAAGACTGCAGAGAGAAAATGACTGTGTGGTTTATTTAGGCAGAAGAGATCTTTGATACTCTCAGTCCTTGTGTATGGGAGTAGTAGAATAATTTCCCTCAGTATGGGAAAAGCACATGCTTTGGGGAAGCACTGCATGTCTAAGCATTTGCGAACTTCAAATAGAACCATAATTTTCCATTCTTGATCATGGAGGCAACTAAATAATTCTCAGGCATCGGAGAGGCAAAAAGAAGCAGCAGTGACCACGGCCAGATCTGGAAGATTTTTCAGACAGGCAAACAGTGTTACTCAAGCAGCAACATTTGAATAAGAAATGGCTAAGTATTAGATGCTACAGTTGACATGTCAGTGATGTCAGATGATACAAAGATGGATAATACTAAAGGTAATACCTTGATAATTCCCATTGTACCTCCCACCTCAATGCCTTTATATCTTCTATACCCCTTCAAACATAGATATAAACTTTTGGAAAACATGCAGGATGCTTCAAATTAGTTCAGGATTTTTTCCCCACATGGAATATTCTGAAGAAAGTTTGCAGTGTTTATCAGAGCATGTACAGGAGAAATCATGAGATCCAATACCTCGTTTGTATTAGGTATGGTTCTTTGAACTGTTGATCTAGAAAGTAGTGAGAAATAAAGATATTGTGCCATAAAACTCTAGTTCATTGTTTGTGGTTGTTCAAATGGAATGCAAATGAGTGGGATATAAGTGAGTGCAGGAAAGGGTAGATATAAGAAGTTGGGGGCTAAATGTAAAGAAATGAAAAGCTGAAAGTGGAAAGTAATAGGTTTTGCAACCTCTTTAACTTGGAATTAGTCTAAGATTGGTACTCGAGTTTTCCACAGGGTCAAGTGAAGTGGATGTCACAAAAGAACCAGATTAGGTCTCTTACTTGATGGTTTACCTTGGAAAGAAGTGCTTGGAACGATCCTTGGCCCAATTCAGGGTGCTCCTGTAGATCATGTAGTTCCTTCTGATACAGATTAGCACCTGATGTCAAACTGGTACTGGCTGGTGCAGAAAATGCAGGACCAAAATTCATAATGGTTCTTAAAGAAGGGGTTCCTTGTGGATAAATGTCTATGCTCTTCAAGCAATCTGTCTGATTTCACATGCATTCTCATTCTCTTGAGGATTTGAAGTCATGGAAGTGTAGATCTGAATTTGGAGGGTTTTAAAAATGTCCCCTTTAAGCCATGATAATTTTATGGGATTCAATCTAGTGCAAACCCTGATCTAGGGAGAAATAACCTAAACATCAAAGGAATTATAAGACCTAAAGAGGTGGCAGAATATGTCTGGAAAAGAAGAATTTATTGTCATGGGAAATGAAAAACTTACCTATGTATTAGAACATTTTAAAATTTTTATTTTGAATTAATACAAACTTAGGAAAAGTTGCAAAAATAGTACAAATAATTCTTAGGTTCCCCAAATGTTAATATTTTTCCACATTTGCTTTATCAGTCTCCCTCCTCCCTCTCACTCTTTCTCCCTTAGACCTTTATTTCCCCTACCACATAAATACATATTCACTGTTTAAGGATAAATTGAAGATATTATGCCCTTTAATCCTAAAAATTTTATTGTTTATCTCCTAAAATCAAGGACATTCTTATACAATTACAATACAGTTATGAAATTGAAGAAATTAACATGAATGCAATATTTTTAGCCAATCTGTTGACCTGAAAGTCCACCAATTGTCCTAATGATGTCCTTTATTTATAAGGAAAGAAAATTACAGCTCACAAGTGGCATGTTGTTGCCACATTCCTTTAATATACTTTATTTGTGAATTCAAATTTGATATTCTGGCAAGGCTACCTACAGCTGTTCCTAATATTTACTTGAATGGTTTCTTTAAGCCTGGCCATATTGATGGGCTACAATAACCATGGCAGATATACCTGAACTTTCTTGGCATACTATGTACTAAGGGAGTTAAAATAGATTTACAATGTAAGACTCGAAAACCCACAAATTGACTCTGTACCCTAGAAGGACCAGAGGGTACCCCCTTAATAGTGGATGCACTAGTGATAGAAACAATAGTATCTTTGAGCTCAGCGATGGCTGTTGTCTGTAGGCTAGGGTTGACAGTGTGAGGTTCTGCCATGGAAATGAGCTCTATAATACCAATACGGATGATGAGATTTTGGAATTGCAGAGACCAGATAAAAACTACGCACCATCAACCATTATTAATATAATAGGTAGCAAGGATGGAATGGTAATTGCCATGCCTTGATTCATAGACATTGACAGCAATCAAAATAGACTATGGTGTTCCTAGATGGGAAGCCAACTATGCTGTTTCTCAATGTTATTATAATAAAAAAAATAGAAAACTGGTGATTAGAAAGTTGACGTCCCATCCCACAAATTGAAAATTGTAATCCCTCTAGATTTAATTTGTTCACAGACACATTGATTCAAGATTTTTCTGGGTGGCCTCAAGTATAAGCAGCAAATATCTCTTTAATGTTTCCCTTTTCAGATTTTTTTCCATGATACTTTTACAGTGGGGAAAAGGAAATATTCAGATTCTAGGACAATTGTATGTAGAGCTTCAGCTGGTATCAATCACAAAAGACCTAAAATATCATCATATTCCTCTGTTTAGTATTCCTCTAGGAATCAGGTAAGAAATGGAATTTTGCCCCAAGCCTATCTCATAGTGGTTAAATGGATTCACAAACTTACATTGTGGCTTTTTTTTCTAGTCTCTTGAGTGTATAATTGGGACACACATTCTTAGATGCCAAGAAAGAAAGACCTCTCCCATTGTTTCTCTCACCTGTGGATGAAGGACCATTATAGTAGGAAAAAACAAGAGAAATCCTCCCAAACTTTTGACAGACATTCAAATTAGAAAAAAGAATCATATTCTTAGAGGTACTACAGAAATTGGTGTCACCATCAAAGATTTAAGAGATATGTTCTCTTCTCTCAATTTTCTCATCTGAACTATGTAAAACCAGGTGGCTCATGGCTAATGACAGTGATTTACTATAAACTTAAACAAATGAAAGCCCTGATTGTGATTGCTGTCCTGGGTGTAGTATCTTTCTGAGAGCAGATCAACCTAGTCTCTGGCACTTAGTGTACAACTATTGATTTGGAAGAATGCTTTCATCTTGATGCACATCAGCAGGGAGTGAAAGCAATTCATATTTACATTGTAAATACAGCAATTTAAAACACTTTCATGCCTCAGTGCTAAGTTAACTCATGATCTTTGACATAAGCCATAGGAATCCTGAATATCTTAAAACTCTTGAGAAGCCATTCTTGTCCACATCATATTTATTTGGATGAGCTGAACTGGAAATGGCATTACCCCTAAATTCCTGAGTATGATACAGTACTTGTATATCAAAATATGGGAGATAAACCCCATAAAGATTCATGGTCCTGCCATAATTGTGAAGTTATAGGAGTGTCTGAAACCTGCTGGGACATTTTCCCAAGTAAAGGACAAATTTTTGCACCTTGTCCCTTTTGTTGAGAGGGGCCCAACACGTAATTTGGATTCAATAGGCGAGTAACAATACAGACTTTCGGGGCTCTGGAGAGAGACCATGCCATTCATAGCAGAAAAATGTCCATGTAAAAATCATCTTCTAATATGCTACTGGGCCCTAGTTGAGACTGGGCAAAAGATGCCAAGGTACCTAGCAAGCTAGATGCCCATCATGATCTAGGTGTTATTAAAGCCACTATTTCATAAGTTTGAACAGACATAGAAGCTGCCTATTTAACACCTTGTACAACAAAGTAATACAATTAAGCTTGACTCAAGCAGGACGAGAAGGCATGAATAACTACATGAGTGAGTGAACCAGATGCTCATGTCACCTAACTTTGTTGCATTATTGCCTCCTCTTCAATTCACACCAAGCAATGATAAACAGGAAATTTGGGATAAAGAATTCAGAGCTAACAATTCGAAGTAGACTTTTAAGTTTGTGCCCTGCATAACAGTATCATACCTAAGGGGAAACCATTTATATAATAAACATGCTATCCTTTTGAATTTTTACTTTTGTTATAAAATTGTTAACTCAAAAGACAGGGAATTTGTATTTTTACTTCAATAATTGTACACACGTGGTAAATGCTCTTGTTCTATTAAAATCAGCATCTGTATAAGATAGACAAGTGGGACCTCATCAATTTGACAAGTTCTACAAAGTCAAAGAAACCATCAAGAAAGCAGGGAGACAGCCCACAGACTGGGAAAAGATATTTGCCAACCCTATCTATAATAAAGGGCTAACATCTAGGAACTCAAATGTGCCGAAAAGAAAAAAAAACCCTATTACAAAGTAGACAAAAGATATGAATAGGCAATTCTTGAAAGAAGACATAGCGGCAGCCAACAAATACATGAAAAAATGGTCAGCCTCACTAGTCAGCAAAGAAATGCAAATTGAGACCACACTGAGGTACCACTGAACTCCAGTCGGAATAGCCATCATCAATAACTTAAAAAACAACAGATGCTGTAGAGAATGCAGCGATGGGGGAGCACTTCCGCACTGTTGGTGGGAGTATGAACTAGTACAGCCTCTGTGGAGGGCAGTTTGGCGATTCCTAAAAGATCTAAAAATCAACCTTCCATGCAGCCCCACAATCCCCCTACTGGGAGTGTGTCAAGAGGAGCTCAGGTCACTCTGTGGGAAAGATACCTGCACACGTATGCTTGTTGCAGCATTGTTCACAATAGCAGAGGCATGGAGCCAACCGTGCTGCCCATCGAAAGAGGACTGGATAGAAAAAGTGTGGTGCATGTACTTGATGGAATGTTATGCAGCCATAAAGAAGGACAGGACTGTGAATTTCGCAGCAACCTAGATGGATTTGGAGTCTGTAGTACTGAGTGACCTGTCATGGAAACAGAGAAGTGGGTATCACATGTTCTCACTTGTGAGCGGACCTTGAACAACTATCGTAATACTATAAGAAAAGGATTGGCAGTAGTGGGAATCTTCCAGGGGAGGGTGGACACACCTCATCAACAAGGGTATGTGCATAATGAACATTTGCATATCTAATCCTGAATTTTACCCCACATCTTTAAAATTTAAAAAAAAGAAAGAAGAAAAAAATCAGCATCTGTAGAAACCATGTTTCTACAGTTAGAAGCAAAGTGTCTTTTTCTGGTATGATGAATACATGTTGTTCTCTTGAAAGTTACAATCGGGAGTCATGTTTGATAATTCAAAGATCTTGTTGACTTAATAATATCCAAAATTACTGTTGTGTCTAAACAGGAACATGTAAACAAGATATAGAAATCTAGAATTCAAGTCAAATGTATACTAATATCAAATAATATCCACTTAAATTTATTTTCTCAGTAATAACTTGACATTATGTTTTAAGTAAAATTGTAGAAGAACAAAATTTATATGTACATAACTATCTTAAAATCATCAACAGACATAAGAAATTATTTGACTAAAACAAAGGGATATTTTCATGAAATGTTTCTGATGCAAAACAAATTGCAGAGTCTCTTGAAATTGATACCAATTCTCCAGTGAAGAAAATACTCAAAAATACATAAGATGCCTCGTTTTGAACACAAATTCCATAATCAGCCCTTTTATATTTCAAGTAAATATAAAAAACAATTTGTTTTTCTAAATTGGATACAAAGTAGCATCTTTAAAACAAAAATGTAAAATAGTGCACTAATATCCTGGCCTTTTCGATGCTCTAGATGATTAGGTGCCAATAGAAATGGATCCAGATGCAGAACAGTTTATAAGAATCCTAAAATGAAGCCTAGATGGGATATTTATGGAATATGGGTAGCCCTTGTGCCTGTGTCTTGTGAGCAGGGGGAGGGGTATCAAAGGCGCATAAAACTGGAAAGATTAACCATAAAATAGTTAAAGAGAGTAAGAAACATTTTTGGATTAATACCAGGAAAAATAGACATAAGAGCTAATTAATTTATTTCCGAGATGGCAATATGTGGCATATCTCTGCTATGCTCATGGCACACATCACTAATTAATCATTGCATTCTATCCCACTGAGCTTGGACATAGCCTCTTAATTCTTTTCAGCATTACATTCTAGGCAGCTACTAGTGATTGATCAGAGTTAGCAAATGAAATGTAACCTATTTGCCATTTTTAGTCTATATAAACCATATCATATTATTACTCAGATGAGATGATTAATCAATAAGTAGAATGTTAGCCAAAATCTGGGGTGTAGGAAAGTCAGGAAAGTTACCAGGGCATCAAACTGGAATAGTGCAGCATAATAAGAGCCAGAGAACACGGTATGATTAATTTCAAGCTGGCTAAAGGAAAGAACTGGCAGAAATAGAAGTTTAGATAAGAATCTGGACAACTTTAACTTTAGCTCCCAAAACTTTGAAGCAAATATAAGATCACAGGACCCCTGGTGGGTTAGTGCTGTGTGTTATAAGAAGTTTTGGAATATAGAGGGAATTTGCAGGAATGAGAAAAGACCTGGAGATGAAAGGCCTCCTTTCAGTGTGATTACATTGGGAACGTCTAAATAAGCCCAGTAATCTTCACTTGATCAGTATCTTTTTTTGTGAAGATTACATACAATTCATGGCCTCACTGAGGGAAAAGTATGACCCTAGCGTCAACATATTTTTCCGTCATTAAGAGAAGATGACCATCAATTACTGCTCTTCAGAGTTTAATTGCTAATCAATGATTGGTCTTATAAGAACACCATACCACAGGAACAGTTACAATAATTCTCTGAACCAGAGAATTACATAATAGCCTATAGAAGATTACATCGGTCAGGTGGGGTTGGGGTGGTGGAGGGGACATTTCTGGGGAAAGTGGCCAAGTGGAAACAGCCTAGAGAGAAAAAAAGGCATTCTTTTTCTCTCTCTCTCTCCAATCTCCTCTCTCTCTCTCTCTCTCTCTCTCTCTCTCTCTCTCTCTCTCTTTCTCTCTCTCTCTCCTCTCTATTCTCTCTTCCACCCCATTTCAATTGCCATATATATATTAGGGAAGCTGAAATTCTGTAGCAGTGTTGTTTAATAGAACTTTCTGAAGATTATGGATAGATTCTATATCTGTGCTGCCCAATGTCAAAGATGATACCCACTAGCCACATGTGGCTGTTGAGTGAGTACCTGGAGTGAGGCAAGTGTGACTGAGGGGCTAAGGTTTTGATCTTCCTTAGCATTGATTTCAATTTAAATAGCCACCTATGGCTATTAGCTACCATACTAGACAGCACAACCATATGGAGTGTCATATCTAGCATCTTGAGTCATTCTCACTTTTGTCTACCTTTTTCCCTTTTTAAGAGGGTGCTGATGGGATGTCTGGGATCACTAAGATTCTGATAACAGAGTTAGAAAATCACTGATGTATACAAATACATAATACTGTGCAAATACTTTGATGATTTACTTTGCTTGCCCCATGTTTTCAAAATGGTAGCCACCCTTTTAACCACTGCCACCCTCAAGATCATTCATAAATTCATGTTTAATTTATCTATCTTGATCTTTCACTTAACAAAACTCCCAAAGAATGGTGCAACTTTTGCATGGCCAAGACATTTCAACGGCTATAAACTCTACTTATCTTCTCAAACCTAGCTCACCATGACCCGTCTTGTCTACATAGACAGATATCTCCAACAGGGAACTGTTGGCAATTTTTAGATCTCTAGAGACTTGGCTCATGTGTGTTTATCTTGCAGAAGCTGTTTCCAGCTGGAACCAACCACCTTGTATATGAATGGGAATTTTTGGTTCTAAAGATTAGAGGAAACATGTCCAAGAGGCTCAGCACTGGTGACCATGAAATCAGAAGACAGCAGCCTGGAAAACTTCCAGATTATTTGGAAGTCCTGCCAGTGCCAGATGTGGTAGACCCCATGTTTGGGGATCCCACAGCTGCTTTTATTCTGTTCAGCATGCTTTCCCTTCCTTTTGGTAGACCACCAGCTGTCTTATGTGTCTCAACTCAAGTTACAACAGCAAATCCCACTTTAGTGCTGGGAAACCAATCCCCTTAGCAAGTCCATAGCAAATTCCTGAGGAGATGACCTCAACTGCAAACTGTCTCAGTTAAAGTGGACTTATTGGGCCTACTTAGAGCAAAACTGTAAACGGCTTCCATTGCATCTGTAAATGTTGTAACTTAAGGAGAGACTTTTCATAGATGATTTCTGGGACTCTGGTTCACAGGGTGTAATTAGAGGCACAACCAACTATCTAGGGTTATTTGGAGGGCAGTCTCTGCAGACAGCTAAATGGCAGGTGTGATCTCAGTGACAGCTGCCTTTAAAATATACGGTGTTCACAAGTCAATATGCATGCTGTTTAGAAATTAGCTGAATGTTCCTCATTGTTCTCCACAAAAATCTTAAAATCCTCCCATGTTATTCTGGATGTCTCATTCTATGTAAATAAATGGAAATCATTAAGGCAGTTCTTCAGAGATTCCTAATTCTTCAGTTGTTGTTAGTGCACAATGTCACACGTAGAGATATTGTATGTAACCATTCTGTATGTACTAAAGTTTGAGGGGCCTTGACTGCTAAGAATTGCTTTAGTGATGGAATTTGAGGAGATTTCGCTACTGTGACATAAGGCATAACACTATGACATAAGTAGGACTGGTGGCGTGGGAGAAGAGTTTTACTTTAGATATATAGGAAGTAGCCAGCTCCCTGTGCATGAAATGTGGTTTGGGCTCAGCCCAGCAGCATCTATGTTAAAATTGGAACATTACAGGGAAGATTCATGTGACCCCTGTAACCGAAGTACAGTGTGACTTGGGCAGCCAGTACTGCCATGATCTGGGTTCAGCCTAACATAGCATGTAACATATTCTCTCTATATAAGAATGTGACCAGCCTAGGCAGCACAGTGAGACCTCATCTCTACATAAGACAATAATAATAATAATAACCAGGTGTGGTAGCCTGGTTTGTAGTCCCAGCTACTCAGGAGGCTGAAGCAGACAGATTGCCTGAGCTCAGAAGCCATGATCGTGCCACTGCACTCCAGCCTGGGTGACGTAGTAAGATCATGACTCAAAAATAAAAAAAAAATATGACATCTTTATATGACATGTAGAAAGATAGGTACATCTTTGCATACAACATGGCAACAGTCAAACACGTGATTTGAAAAGCAAACTGTATATAGTCTGGTTTCACTGGCTATACAAATATGGTCTGGTTTGAAAGATAGCCTTTACCATAATTGTGAACCTAGGGAGAGCTGGTTCAATAGTGGGTCTAGATGCAGGGATGATCCCCTATACCACATGACTTCAGTGTTTGCAGGGGAGGTAAATGGAAATGAGATATGATTCCTGAATTTGAGGACATAGGAAAAATCATGTACATAACGAACCCATAAAACAAAAACCTTTATTAACATTAGACAGGTACAAGTAGAGGATTTGAGGGGGGTCATTCGTAAGGCAACAGTTGCCCCCTTAGTTTACTATGGAAGATTTATGCATGGGTGGAGTGACCTGAAACACAGTGACTTATATGGCACTACTTGGAGAGTCGCCTGTCTACAGTGACATTTAAGAACCTTCCTGGTATGATTTCAGTGAAAAAAATATGCAGGGGCAGACTGCATCACTATGAAGCCAGTCCTGGAGGAGGCAGCAGAGTCTGACAAAGACTACTGCATGGACACAGAAAAGCAGCTACCATTTACTGAGTATCAACTAGGTACCTTTTATGTTGACATTTTATTTAATCTGCTTTTGACTTGCATTTCATTTGATTTGCTTGCCATTCATCTTTGCAGATCAGGACACTCCCAGCTATCCAACTAGCTACTTTTTCAGATTCTCTATACCTGGGTTGCTAATAGTTACTTGACAACAATTTCACAAACCTGTTGGTAGGCCTTTGATTTCAGTTGAATCTTTCTCACACTTACTGGCAATTGCTCTTCATCTCCTTTGGCTACTGGTTCTCAAGATGTGATCACCGCATTGGCTTCACCTGGGAACTTGCTAGAAATGCAAATTATTGGGTTCCACCCCAGACCTGCTGAATCAAAAACTCTGGGGGTGGGACTCAGCATTCTGTGTTTTAACAAGTCTGCTACATATTTATGATGCAGATTCAAGTATGAGAATCACCTTGTCAGTTCCATTCCTCCCTTATTCCTTTCCTCAAAACCTATTCCAAACTTTTACCAGTTTTCTCAAACCCCTTACCTCTCAAACCCCTTTACTTGTATAAGAAAACAGAAACTTCAGAGCAGAGGTTTCCAGTATTTCTATTCCTGTTACCCTAAAATTCCCATACCAGGCTCTATCTTTTTCTTCTCCCCACTTTTCTCAGTAGAAGAGGGCACTTTTCATCTACTTAAGGAATCTCTCTCTCTCTCTTTCTCTCTCTCTCACATATATAATATACATAAATATTTAATATATTGTATAATATGCACATTATATATTAGATATAACATATTTATTTATATATTTATATACTGTTTAATATATTATATGTTATACGTATAACATATAGTATAAAATATATAGAAAGCATATGTTATATTTACATATAATATAGTATATATTTTATATATTCTATAAACAGTATATATTTTATATGTATTCTATAAATGATATATTTTATATTTGTGTGTGTGTGTGTGTGTGTGTGTGTGTGTGTGTGTGTGTGTGTTCTTCTCCCCTCCAGGTTCCAACTCCTCTCCTCAGTGAACTTTCTCCATCAATTAATCATATTCTGATAATCTTTGAATCTTTCTACTGACCTTTGGTCCTCATTTTCTCTATTCTCTCCTATATTAAAATCATCTATAATCCCTGCTAACAAAATCCTGTAACTTCTTCCCATTGATAGCCAAGCGAAGAACTTTAGCTGTTTCCCCTTCCTCATCTGCATTTGCTCCACACCTCACAGCAAGCTCACATTTTACCCCTATACTTCTTTGAAACTGTCTTTCCAAATTACCGATGCCAAGAATGTCAGGGAGAGTGTTACAATTTTTATTTATTTATTTGTTTGTTTGTTTTGAGTACATGAGACTTTATAGATGGTACATGGCAAGGCGGGCTCCCTAGGTTTCCCCCCTCCCCCTTCTTCAGGGTGTCTGGCATGGACAATGTGAGGAGGAGAGGTTCTCAGTGTGGTCATGGACTCCCCAGCAGCTGAGGGCTTCTCTCTTCCTCTCGTGATCTCACTGGGGCTGGTGGTCTGGGGGCTCTTATTCCTTGGAGGCCATGTGGGCCATGAGGTCAACCACCCTGTTGCTGTAGCCAAATTCATTGTCATACCAAGAGATGAGCTTGACAAAGTGGTTGTTGAGGGCAATGCCAGCCCCAACATCAAAGGTGGAAGAGTGGGTGTTGCTACTAAAGTTGGAGAACACAACCTGGTGCTCAGTGTAACCCAGGATGCCCTTGAGGGGGCTCTCGGATGCCTGCTTCACCACCTTCTTGATGTCGTCATATTTGGCGGGTTTCTCCAGGCGGCAGGTCAGGTCCACGATGGACTTGTTGGCGGTGGGGACACGGAAGGCCATGCCTGTGAGCTTCCGGTTCAGCTCAGGGATGACCTTGCCTACAGCCTTGGCAGCTCTGGTGGACGCTGGGATGATGTTCTGCAGAGTTCCGCAGCCTTCGCGCCACAACTTCCCAGAGGGGCAATCCACAGTCTTCTGGGTGGCAGTGATGGCATGGACGGTGGCCATGAGTCCCTCCACGATGCCGAAGTTGTCGTGGATGACCTTGGCCAGGGGGGCTAAGCAGTTGGTGGTGCAGGAGGCATTGTTGGCAATCGTGAACTTGTTCTGGTACTTCTCGTGGTTCACACCCATCACAAACATGGGGGCGTCGGCGGAGGGAGCGGAGATGATGACCCTTTTGGTTCCCCCCTGCAAGTGAGCCCCAGCCTTCTCCAAGGTAGTGAAGACACCAGTGGACTCCACCATGTAATCAGCGCCAGTGTCGCCCCATTTGATTTTGCTGGAATCTCGCTCCTGGAAGATGGTGATAGGACTTCCATTGATGACAAGCTTCCGGTTCTCAGCCTTGACGGTGCCGTGGAACTTGCCGTGGGTGGAGTCATATTGGAACATGTACACCATGTAGTTGAGGTCAATGAAGGGGTCATTGATGGCGACAGTATTCACTTTGCCAGAGTTAAAAGCAGCCCTGGTGACCAGGCGCCTGATATGGCCAAATCCATTCACTCCGACCTGCACCTTCCCCACGGTGTCTCGATGACGCGGCTGGCGCAGCACCAGAGACCGGCTGTCCACAGAATGGGAGGAGCAGAGGGCCAAGTGCTTACCATTTTTAAATAAGTCATCAGGAAAAGCCTTATTGAAAAAATAAAAACATTCCTCCTATGTCTCTAACCACCTTTATTTATTTTGCTTTCTGTCCCTTAAATGTTAATGTTTATCAAGATTCTGTGGTTCCATCCTCTTCTCATTCCTTCCAAATTTTTATCATCAGTTTAAGTCTTTCCAGAACTTAGGAAAAACATATTGGCTCACTCAGAAAACATCTGAGCACCTGCCTCAGAACAGCATCACTCTTCTTAGCCTTAACACCTGAAAGTTTTTCTTCATTATTTCCCCTCTTTATACCCTACGTCTCACTGGAGAGGAAATTTTACACAATAAAGTTGGGAAAGCCATGTAAATTCACAAAAGGGAATTTGGATAAGGATGTAAAAGACTTGTTCAAGAAAGACAGCATCCACTTAGAAAAAAATTGGATTAGTGTAGACAGAAAAGGGATAGGACAGCAGGAAGGAAGAGACCCAGCTTCAGATATCTTATATAGGTGCTATATCAGAAGTCTTTGGGAGCTAGTTGACCAAGACAAAAATAAAAAGGATTGGGTAAGTTAATTATGTATATGGGATCTTATGGGGGAAGAAGGATAAAAACAATCACAATCTTGGCCATAACTTTCAGGGAGAGCATAAATGCTAAACTTATGAGGTGTGTATGAGAATTGGGAGCAAAAATGATCAAAACAGTTGCTAAAATACAGCATGGAAGAGACAACAAAGAAAAAAAAGGAGAGGGAAATAATAATAATTTCAGTTTATCCTTTTTATAAAAAACTGATGTGATAGAAATGTAATATTTGTAGAAAACGTTGAGAAAACATTTATTAATATATAATATGTAAAACACATTAAAACAAGAAATTGTAAGTATAAAGGAAAATAATTTATGCAATAGTACTTCTAAAATGATGAAGTGTTTTCCATACAAAAGATAATTTTTATCATGAGATGGAATCATCTTAATATGCAATTTGAGGGTCTATTGTACATTATTTCTAAGAGGATGTTTACCTGTAAAATGAGATCTGAGGAAAAAAATTCTAGAATATGGTTCTGTAAACGCTATTTTGTATATTAATTCCATGTATCTTGTGTAACAAATACCAACAGGGTGTAGGTCACAAAAAAATTGTTGTTCATACCTGAAGAAAAACCTCTCCCAATGAAGCACTTGGTGGTTCTAACCAGTGCTACTCTCTCTGAATACTCAATTTCAGGCACATTTGTAGTTTTAGGGCTTAAAGTGGTTCCTAAGTGTTTATATTCTGTTATTAATCAAGATAAATGCCAAAGAGTTCTTTGTTTCATTGTAGTCATGACTTTGTAGGGCTTGTACAAATGTGTTAGACTCTATTGTATATTTGTACAATTGCTCAAATATAAAAGGCTTTCTTCTTTTTTAATTTTAGTACCTAAAACGGCAAGGGAATGCTGATAACATTGTTAACACTGTTGAATCCTGAAGAAAGGTACTTAAATTAGGTTATATTTTGTAAATATTTCTGGTTCATTTCTAGTCAATAGTCAAACCTATAATTAAATAGTCCTATTACTCTCAGAAAGAACATAAATGGGTGATTGAGTAAAACTTTGATAGAAAGAGGTAGGGCTTATTTTTTGCATATATGCTATATCTGCTCACAAAATAATTTTTGCCAGTTTATAAGCACATTGGCTGGCCAATTTATACTTTTTAAAATAAATTTAAACTCAAATAACTAGCTATGATGCCAAGTGAATGGCTTGTATTTATTTTGCTTTTTAAGTGGTTTTTTTGGTTGTCATTTTAGATACAACCTGATTTGATAAATTAGACTATCTATATGTTTCTTAAACAACCAGGTAATTCAATAAAAACCAAATTAGTAAAAGGGGCATAAAATAAACCAAACATCTGGTAGATTCACTCATTGCTCAATTAATCTGTCATCAGTCTTCAATTGACAGAGATCTGCTATCTCTATATAGGTCAAAACAAAATCTGATTAATCAAAATGTTTTCATGAAGCCAATAGTTACCAGAAATTATGAGGCCGTACTGGGCAAGTTTCAGGATACATATTCCCAGATCTTTCTAGAAAAAAGTAGGACAGATCCAATCAGTGTCGCAGGATTTAGGTAATAATATAACTATTGAGGACTTTTTCAGTTTTAGAATTTTCTTATTTAGACACAGCATCAAATCCTTACAAGCTGTGGATACATGAAGTGGTATATTCATACAATTGAATATTATTCAACCATAAAAAGGAATAAAGTACTGTTTGATATTTGCTACAGAGTAGCTATGGATGAACCTTGAAAACATGCCAAGAAGCCAGTCACAAAAAGACACACATTATATGATTCCATTCATATGAATTATCCCTGTAATAGGCAAAGCTATAAAGACAGAAATTGAATTAGTGGTAGATTTGGGTGGGAAAGAGGATGGGAGTGCAGGTGATAGCCGAAATATACAAGGTTTATGTTTGAAGCGATGAAAATAACCTAAAATTTACTATGCGGTTAGTTACTCAACTCTGTGAAAAATACTAAAAGCCATCAAATTGTGCAGTTTGAAAGGGTGAATTGTATGGTATGTAAATTATTTCTTAATAAACAAAATTGATATTTCTTAATTTCTTAATAAAGCCCTTATTTTTAAAATCCCCATAATTTGCAGTGTTGTAACAATGTTCAACTGTATTCTAGGGCTACAGAGGCTATATGGTCTAATGGAGAAAAGGCACACAAAAGCTTTAGAGTCATTTGTGACTGGATTCTTATGCCTACCAGCCTCTAATAAGCTATACAATTTTAGAAAGTCAGTTTTCTCAGATATGAAGTGGGAATATCACCTAGTCTCTTGCAGGATTGTTCCAAGAATGAGATGAGATATTTTTCATAAAGAACCTCACACAGTGTTGGAGACACTTACAGCTACCCAAGAAATATTTTCTCCCTTCTTACTTTCATGACCCATGTAGAATGTCTCTTTTACTTAGATTTCACCCTTGTGAACATGAGTCAAAACCGTAATTTCATCCCAGCCTTCCTTGTGACATTATAACATTGCTATCAAACAAGACAACCTGAAGTTTTATGTTTGAATAACAACTAAAGAAAACTTGATGATGTAAGTCATTAAAACGTGTTTGTGGGTAAGTGGGAAAAACCCCAAAAGAGGTGAAAAATTAGGGCTGGACGGCAACACGGAAGTGCACCTCATTCATAACAGAAGCATTTTGCAGTTGACGACACCCCCACACATGACTAATCTCCAAGAAGAAATGTGATTCCTTCAACTGCGAGGAAAAGAAGTTTAATACAGGCAGCTGTGGCTATAAATCTTTCTATCAGTTGTGGTTATAAGTCTGGAAAATTGCGAGTTAACTGTCCTAGTGAATCATACACATTTATTTCTATTTGTTTAAATATTTTTTGCCTTGATCTACACAGAGATGGCTGGTAATAAAGCTACCATTAAACACTGTGTCAGAAAACCACCAAAGGGAATTCATTTACTAGCATCCATGATAATAATGTAGATGCCCAATTCAGAATATGCAGTTTTCCTTTCTCTGTACAAATATTAAAATAATACCTCTGCTTGCAGTGCTCAGGATATTGCTTCCTGGATCTCTGCCACAGAAGAATAAATCAAGGAGAGGGCTTTTTAAGTATATGTAGAAATTGTAAATATATTGATATTTGTCAAAATATATAGTTTACTGGCAGACCCTAAATATTTAGCTGGGTTAAATAGAATCTACAATTCAAATGCAGATATGGAAAATTTTGTGGTAGTTTAAGAGTTCATAACACATGTTTCAGAGTAATGTTTCCACTTTAGGAACATAAAGGAACATGACTTTGCTTTGCAGTTGAGATACCAAACAAATAGGCGGAGGTGGGAGGGAGGGAAGAAAAGAATACTATTGTGGTGGAAGAGTAGACAGTTGCTATCTTTAGCTAACTAAAAGTAATATTCACTTTCAACCTAATGTGTTTAAAGAGAATTTCCAAAAACTGTTACTTCAGCAATGACCCTGGGGAAAACAGATCATCTTCTTTTAAGAGAAACTTTTTTTTTGCCCGGGGACTTTTTCATTCATTCATTCTCTCTTCTGGTAGTTGTGTCTAAAGTAGTGCTATGGGGAATTGAATTAAGGATTTAATTATTTTCCAGCTTTATTGCGATATGATTGACAAGTAAAAATTGTATCTAAGGTGTACAGTGCAATTTTTTTTAGTGAGAAAGCAGGATTTATTGAGAGAACAGAGCAGCTCCCACAGTGGGAGGAGACCTGAGGGGTTGCCCCGCAATGTTTTTATATACACGTACATTATGAAATGATTATCATGGTAAAGCTGATTAATATATTCGTCGCCTCACGTAGTTATCTTTTATTTGTGGTGACAACATTGAAGATATGTTCTTTTAACATACTTCAAATATATAGTACAATATAATTAATTATAATCCCTGTGTTATACTTTAGATCTCCAGAACTTACTTGTCCCACAAAACTGAAACTTCGTAATCTTTGACCACCGTCTCCCTATTTCTGCCATCCTCTAGCAACCATAATTCTTTCTACTTCTATGAGTTCCACTTTTTTAGATTCCATGTATGATTGAGATTATGCAATATTTGTCTTTCTGTACTTGGCTTATTTCACTTAGCATAATGTTCTCCAGGTTCATCCATGCTGTTGCAAATAACTAAACTTCTTTTATTTCAGTTGTATAGTATTACTTTTAAAATTTTTTTTATTTTAAAGATTGGGGTACAATTCAGAGTTAGGCATACAAATGTTCATTATGCAGTTACCCTTGTTGATAAGGTGTCCCCTCCTCCCCCAGCAGAATTCCACTACTGCCAATCCCAGCCTCCACCCATCCCAGAATTTTCCACTATTGACAATTCTTTTCTTATTGTGTGTGTGTGTGTGTGTGTGTGTGTGTGTGTGTAGTGTGTGTAGCCCATCACGTTTTCTTTATCAATCTCTCAGTTGTGGTTATAAGCCTGGAAAATTGTGAGTTGACTGTCCTAGTGAATCATGTACATTTATTTCTATTTGTTTTAAATTTTTTCCTTTATTCACTGAGATGGCTAGTAATAAAGCTAACATTATACACTGTTGTCAGAAAACCACCAAAGGGGATTCAATTGCTAGCATTCATGACAATAATATAAATGCCCAATTCAGGATGTGCAGTTTTCCTTTTTAGACTGATTCCATATCTTGGCTATTGTGAATAATGCTGCAATGAATATGGGCATGCAGGTGTCTCTTTGACATACTGGTTTTACTTCCATTGGACATATACCCAAAAGTGGGATTGATTGACTGCTGGGTCATAGTATCATAGTTAATTCTTTATACATATTTAGCACTAGGATCTTTGCTGTGTCTTCCATACTGGAGTGCAGTGGTGTAATCATAGCTCAACTTTAACTTCAAACTCCTGAGGTCAAGCAGGAGGTCAAGCTCAGCCTCCCAAGTTCCCTAATAGCTAGGACTGCAGGTGTGTACTACCATGCCTTGCTAAGTTCTCCAAATTTTTTTGTGGTGACAGAGTCTTGCTATGTTGCCCAGGCTGGTCTCAAACCCTGGTCTCAAGCAATCCTTCTGACTCAGCCTTCCAAAGGATTGGAATAATAATTCTGTTTTAACTAATTAATTAATTAAGAAAGAAAGCAGGATTTATTGAGAGGACAGAGAAGCTCCCATAGTGGAGGGGACCCAAAGGGGTTGCCCAACAATTCTGTTTTAAAAGTTTATTGATGGGCCGGGCATGGTGGCTCAAGCCTGTAATCCCAGCACTTTGGGAGGCCGAGGTGAGGGGATTGCCTGAGCCCATGGGTTCAAGAACAGCCTGGGCACCTTGGTGAAACCTCATCTCTACAATAAATCAAGAAATTAGCAGGGTGTGATAGAGTACACCTGTAGTTCTGGCTATTTGGAAGGCTGAGGCGGAAGGATTGCCTGAGCCCAGCAGAT
Source organism: Cephalopachus bancanus (assembly GCA_027257055.1). Taxonomy (NCBI): domain Eukaryota; kingdom Metazoa; phylum Chordata; class Mammalia; order Primates; family Tarsiidae; genus Cephalopachus; species Cephalopachus bancanus. The sequence continues at coordinate 774,668 of JAPVLO010000684.1, forward strand.
CGATGCTGGGGTGACTGTGAGTGTGCCACTGCACTCTGGCCTGGGCAACAGAGTGAGACTCCAAATCAAAAAAAAAAGAACAAGTTTATTGAAAAATCTTGATACTGTTTTCTATAATGGCTGCACCAATTTACATCCCTTCCAACAGTATACAAGGGTTCCCTTTTCTCCACATACTTGTCAACACTTGTTCCCTTGTTGTTTTTTGTCTCACTGTGATTTTGATTTGCATTTGCTTGATCATTAGCAATGATGGGCATTTTTGCATTTGTCTTTTGGTCACTTGCGTGTCTTCTTTTGAAAAATATCTATTCAGATACTTTGCCCATTGTTAAAAATTGGGTTGCTTGTTTTCTTGCTGTTGAGTTGTTAGAATTACCTGTATATTTTGCATATTAGTCCCTATTCAAATGTACCATTCATAACTGTTTTCTCCTATTCCATGGGCTATCTCTTCTCTGTTGTTTCCTTTGTTGTGCAGGAGTTTAGTTTGATGTAATCCCAAACTATGTCCATTATTGTTTTTGTTTTCATTTTGCTTTTTTGATATAATCCCAAACTGTCTTCTTTTTTACAGTTTCAGAGTTTACCTTTAAGTCTTTAATCCATCTTGAGTTGGTGTTTGTATATGGTGTGAAATAAGGATCTAAATCCATTCTCTGTGTGTGGATACCCAGATTTCCTACCACTGTTTATTGAAAAAGCTGTTCTTTTTCCTGGTGTATGTTCCTAACTTTTTTTGATCCTGGTGTCCTACAAAGTTTTGATGTTGGTGTTGCTGCTATTATGTTGTGGGTTGAGACAGGCCTGATGGTATATTACTAGAGTTTCAGTGCTCTCAGAACACATGAGAGAAGGTAATTTGCTAACCTTGTGTTGGTGTCTGCACATTTGAAGAAGTAGGCACCTCTTCCAGTTTTACAGACTGACTTCATCAGGGAAAGTGCCTTATCTGTTAGCCCACCCAGAGATTTGGGGTGGGGTCCTCAGACAGGATGTTCTGATGTCTGGGTCCACATGGGCTAGCTTGGAGCCTGGGCCAACTGGGGTGAGCCTAAAGGTTGGATGCAATGAGTGGGCCTATGACTGGAGTCGGCAGGTGCAGGCCTTCAGCCTGTGTCCATAGGGACTGGCCTGGTGGGATCTGCAGCGAATTCTGGTGCTCACTTCACTCTGCATTTCCAATACAGAAGAAGTTCATGTTTTTTATGTGGGAGAAGGGTGATGCAGGTAATGTGAAACTGTGCTTTCTATCCTCTTCAATGCATCTTTTTTTCTATTTTTGTGCACCACCCAGGTGCAGTAATCTCTTACCTGGATTCCTTAGCTCTTGTGTAAATATTTTTACATGTGGCTAGTTATTCAAATGGATGTTTCTGTGAGTGGATGAACACTGGAAATTCCTTTTCCACTTTCTTGCTGACATCACCTCTCTCAATGTTCCCTGAATTCACAAAAGATCTAGATGCCCACCATAATATGCTTACCTAAACTTGCTTAACTTGTAAATCTTCTGGCTCCTTAGAATATTGAGCCATATTAACCAATCAGATCTTCTCTAAAGTATGATTGTAAGTTGAACTGTTAGGATATTTGCCTTTTTTTTTTTTTTAGCATGAAGGACTTTAGACCTTCATCTATAATGGAAGCTAATAACAAGTCTATACAGCCGGGCTCGGTGGCTCAGCCTGTAATCCTTCACCTTGGGAGGCTGAGGTGAGTGGATTGCCTGAGCCCGCGGGTTCAAGACCCGCCTGGGCAGCGAGACCTCATCTCTACAATAAATCAAAAATCAGCCAGGTGTGGTAGCGTGCGCCTGTAGTACCAGCTACTTGGAAGGCTGAGGTGGAAGAATCGCCGGAGCCCAGTGGGTCGAGGCTGTGGTGGCCGGAAGTGGTCACTGCACTCCAGTCTGGGCGACAGAGTGAGACTCCAACTCAAAAAACAAGTCTATACTTTTGGAATTCTGTGCAACTTGAATTTAGAGACCAAATCTACTTGATTTCTGTTCTCTGTAATAAACTCAAGTTTAGCTATATGTGTGTGTAGTTTAAGTCACTTGTGTTAAAAAAAATCGATTTCTATGTCTCTATACATATGTGTGTCTTTTTAGAATATATATCTATATTTAATCTTTTTATCTTGCACAGAGAAGATGTGTAAATTTCCTGAGAAAATACTACATAGAGACTTGTAGACTATGGTAATGAGTTAGGGTTTTAATATAGGTGGGAAAGGGTGAGGCCGGTCCAGAAGTTCTTACAATAGTTCAGGAAATAAATAGTGATGGCTTGGCATAGGGTGTTTAGTAGTGGGAATGGTGAGAAAATGAAGGTAGTGCTATAGGATATTTTGAAGTTAGAGCCACAAGATGTTCTGATAGATGGATGTGAGCAGAGAAGGGAAAAGAAAGATGGAAAGAGATTTTGCCTAGAGCATTGGAGTGCTTGGGATAAACCATGTTTTAGTTACTAATAATTTGGAACTGAGGCTAGGTTTATTCATTCATCCAAAAGGATTTATTGAGTGCCCATTATGTGCTATGTGCTGTGCTGGGTGAAAAGAATACAGTGATGAACAAAATAAACACAATTCCTCTTCTCATGAACATTGTGGTTCATGAACGGTTACTGAGCCTGACTCTGACGTGCTGATACTTACAAAAGAGTATAATGAGTGCTATGGTAGTGGCAAGTACAGAATGCTGTTGGGGCTTAGAGGAGTGACAATTAACCCAGATTTGGAAGGTGTTGAGTCATTAAAAGTTTCCAAAAAGTAGCGAATTATAGATTGAAAACTACAAAATAAATAAGAGTCAAATAAATAGAAAGAAGTAGGGAAAATGATGCAGATAGAAAGAAGACTTTAATAAATGACTCTAAACATTGGAAGACCATGTTGAGCTCCTGGAACAGAAAAAAGATTCAGTATGAGAGTGGAAATGGTAAAAATGATGAAGACAGACAAGTAAGCTAGCAGAGGTCAAAAAATGTAGGGCCTTATAGGTCATGCTACAGTATTAATTTTCCCTTAGGAACATAAAGAAAAAAAACAGTGAACTTAATAAAAATTGTATTTTTAAATTTAATTTTTATTTTGATATAAATGTAGGTGTGTGTGCAGTTATAAGAAATAATACAGCGAGATTTCTACACCCTTTACTCAGTTTTTTTCCCAAGGGTAAAATCTACAAAACTTTGATACAATACCGCAATCAAGATACTGACTTTGCTACAGTCAAGATAAAGAACTTTCCACAGCCACATGGATCCCTCATGTTGCTCTTGTATAGTTGTCTCCACGTCCCTCTATCTCCCCGTCTCCTTAAATCCTGGTCACCACTAATATGTTGTCTATTTCTATAATTTTGTCATTTTTGTACTTTTATATGCATGAAATAATACAGTATGTAAACTTTCGGGACTGGCTTTTGTTAGCTATTTTGCTACAACTATTTTCTCTCATTCTATATCTTTTCTTTTCATCCTCTTAACAGACTCTTTCAAAAAGCTCAAATTTTAAATTTTGATGAAGTTTTATTTATCAATTTTTCTTTTCATAAATCTTGCTTTTGAGGTCAAGTCAAATCATTCTTTATCTCTAGATTGTAAAGATTTTCTATTTTAAAATAAAGGGTTTAGTGTTACATTTTACATTGATGTCCACTGTCCATTTCCAGGTAATTTTTGATTAAGGTGTGAGACTTAGGTCAGGGCTCATTTTGTTGCCCATGGATGTTCAATTGCTCCAGAACCCTTTTTTGAAAAGGCTATTTTTCCTCTATTGAATTGCTTTTGTACCTTTATAAAAAAAAAACCAGTTGGGTATATGTGTGCAGTTCTATTTCTGGGTTATCTGTTCTGTCCTATTGATCTATCTGTCTTTCTCTTAGCCAATGCCACATACCCTTGATTACTGTAGTTATGAAATAAGTCTTGTAATTGGGTAGACTGGTTCATTTTTCTTCTGTCTTCTTTTAAAAATCAAGCTAGTCTCATTCCTTTAACTTTCCATATTGACTTTAGAAAAATATTGTAAATATCTACCAAAAAATCTTGCTAGGATTTTGATAAGAATTATGTGACATTAGTATTTCAATTTGAGGAGAATTGATTTTTTTCCATATTGATACTTTCAATCCAAGAGCATGTATGTATCTACATTTATTTATATCTTTCTTGATTTATTTATTGGCATTGTTGATTTATTGGCATTATTTATCCTCTCTATATTTTGTTATATTTATGCCTAAGTGTTTCATTTTTTACTACTATAAATAGTATTGTAATTTTTTAACAATAGCAATATGCTTTTATTGTACATATGATTGATTATTAGACAAAGGTATATTTTAAAATTTATTTCTATTTTTTTCACTTTTAATTTTTTAATTTTAAAGATGTGGGGTACAATTCAGGGTTAGGTATACAAATGTTCATTATGCAGGTACCCTTGTTGATGAGGTGTGCCCCTCTTCCCTGGCAGATTCCCACTACTGCCAATCCCACCACCACCCCGCTCCCAGCAATTTTCTCCTACTGCCAATCTTTTTCTTATAATATTACGATAGTTGTTCAAGGTCCATTTATGAGTAGGAACATGTGATACTCAGTTCGTTTCTGGGATAGATCGCTCAGAATTATAACCTCTCAGTCCATCCAGGTTGCTGTAAAGTTCATAATTTTGTCCTACTTTATGGATGCATAATATTCCATCGTGTATATCTACCATATTTTTAAAATATACTCCTCTTTTGATGTGCAGCATCATTGGTTCCATGTTCTTGCTATTGTGAACAATGCCGTAATAAACATACGTGTACAGGTATCTTTGTCATAGAGTGATATGAGTTCCTCTGGGTATAACTCCAGTAGGGGGATTGCAGGGTCGTATGAAAGGTCGATTTTTAGATCTTTTAGGAATGGCCACACTGTTTTCCACAGAGGCTGTACTAGTTTACATTCCCACCAACAATGTAGAAGTGTTCCCTTTTCCAGGCATCCTCTCCAGTATCTGTTATTTTTTGAGTTATTGACGATGACCATCCTGACTGGAGTTAGGTGGTATCTCAGTGGAGTTTTAATTTGCATTTCTTTGATGACTAGTGAGGTTGAGCACTTTTTCATGTATCTGTTGGCTGCTCATATGTCTTTTTTTGAGAAGTGTCTATCTATCTTTTGCCCACTTTGGTTTTGTTTTTTGTTTTTTTTGAGTTGGAGTCTCACTCTGTCGCCCAGACTGGAGTGCAATGGCACGCTCCCGGCCACCGCAGCCTCAACCTGCTGGGCTCTGGCGATCCTTCCACCTCAGCCTCCCAAGTAGCTGGAACTACAGGCGCACGCTACCACGCCCGGCTAATTTTCGATTTATTGTAGAGATGAGGTCTCACCAAGTTGCCCAGGCGGGTCTCGAACCCGCGGGCTCAGGCAATCCACTCATCTCAGTCTCCCAAAGTGCTGAGATTACAGGCTGAGCCACCGAGCCTGGCCCTTTTGCCCACTTTGTAATGGGGTTGTTTTGTTTTGTTTTGTTTTTTCTTTTCGGCATGTTGGAGTTCCTTGTAGATCCTAGATGTTAAGCCTTGGTCAGACATATAGTTGGCAAATATATTTTCCCAGTCTGTGAGCTGTCTCCCTGCTCTTTTGATGATTTCTTTGTCTTTGCAAAAGCTTGTCAGTTTGATGAGGTCCTACTTGTCTATCTTATGTCTTATGGCATGGGTACTTGGGGTTTTGATCAGGAATTGGTTACCAGTTCCAATTTCCATAAGAGTGTCTCCTGCATTTTCTATGGTTCTTATAGTTTATGGTTTTACATTTAGGTCATTGATCCATTTAGAGTTGATTTTTGTATGTGGTGATAGGTAGGGGTCTTGTTTTAATCTTCTGCACGTGGTCAGCCAGTTTTCCCAGCACCATTTACTGAATAGGTTCTCCTCTCCCCAGTGGTTGGTGGTGGAGGCTTTGTCGAAGATGAATTGGTTGAGAGATTGAGGTTTTGCTTCTGGAATCTCTATTCTGTTCTATTGGTCTGTATGCCTGTTCTTGTACCAATATCAGACTGTTTTGATTATTGTAACTTTGTAATAAAGTTAAAAGTCTGGGAGAATGGGGATACCGCCCGCCTGCTATTTTTTTTTTTTTTTGGCTGAGTATTGTTTTGATTATTCATGGTCGTTTATGTTTCCTTATGAATTCTTGTATTGTTGTTTCCAGGTCTGAAAAGAATGCTGATGATAATTTAATGGTATTGCGTTAAATCTGTAGATTGCCTCAGGTAGGATGGACATCTTAACAATGTTGATTCTTCCAGTCCATACACATGGATACTTTTCCAATTGTTTGTGTCATCTTTGATTTCTTTGAGCAGTGTTTTGTGGTTTTTGTTGCAAAGGTCTTTCACGTCTCTGGTTAGGAAGATGCCAAGGTATTTCTTTCTCTCTCTCTTTTTTTTTTTTTGACTATTGTGAACGGGATTGTGCTTTTTATGTGGGTTTCTGTTTGTTTATTGTTGATGTATAGAAATGAGACTGTCTTTTGACATTTATTTTATACCCTGAGACTTTGCCAAAGTCCTTTATCAGCACAAGGAGGTTTTTGGACAGATTCTGTTGGGTTTTTGAGGTATAGAATCATTTCTCTTTTCCTACTTGGGTACCCCAATCTCCTTTTCTTGTCTAATTGTTCTAGCTAGGACTTGCAAAACTATGTTGAAAAGAAGGAATGAGAGTGAGCATCCTTGTCTTGTTCCGGTTTTCAGGGGAAATGGTTCCAATTTCTGTTTAGCAGTATGCTGACTATGGGTTTCTTGTAGATGGTTCTTAGTATTTTGAGGTATCTTCCATCTATGCCTAGATGTTCGAGGGTTTTTATCAAGAAGGGGTACTGGATTTTATTAAAAGCTTTTCCCACATCTAACGATATAATCATGTGGTTTTTGTTTTTATATCTGTTGATGTACTTAATTATGTTTATGGTTTTACGAATGTTGAACCAGCCCTGCATCCTGGGGTTGAAGCCTACTTGGTCTTGGTGGATGATTTTTGAGATGTCTTGTTGGATCTGGTTTGTAACAATCTTGTTGAGAATTTTAGCATCCAGTTCATCAAGGATATTGGCCTGTCAGGCTTTCTTTGTTGGATCTTTACCTGGTTTGGGTACCAATATGATGTTAGCTTCATAAAATGATTTGGGTAGAGTTCCGTCTTTCTCAGTTGCTTGGAATACTTTCAATAGGATTGTTATCAGTTCCTCCTTGTATATTTTGTAGAATTCTGCTGTAAAGCCATCTGGTTCAGGGCTTTTTTTTTGTTTTTTGTTTTTTTGTAGGTAGTTTTCTTATGACATAGACAATTTCCTGGGTTGTTATTGGTCTATTTAAGGTCTCAATTTCTTCTTGTTTCAACCTGGGGTGGCTGTGTGATGTCAGAAAGTCCTCCATTTCCTTTAGGTTTTTAAGTTTGTTTCCATACAAGTGTACATAGTAGTCTCTGATAATCTTTGTTATTTCTTTGGGGTCAGTTGTGACTTGATCTTTTGCATTTCTGATTGTGTTTATATGGGCTCTTTTTTTCTTGGTCAGTCTTGTAGGGGTTCATTAATCTTGTTTATCCTTTCAAAGAACCAGCTTTTTGTTTCATTGATTTTTTGTATTATCTTTTTGTCTTCTATGTCCCAAATTTGGGCTTTTATTTTGGTGATCTGGATTCTTCTGCTGAAATTAGGGTTTTGGTGGTCTTGCTTTTCTAGCTTCCCTAGGTGATTGTTTAGTTTGTGATCTTTCCATTTTCTTCATGTGTGTTCATAGAGATAGGAGTTCCCCTCTTAATACTGCTTTCATGGCATCCCAGAGATTTTGGTAAGATATTTCTTAATTTTTATTTGTTTCCAGGTATCTTTTAATCCCTGTTTTAATTTCCATGTTGACCCAGGAGTTGCTTAGCATCATGCTGTTTAGTGTCCATATCTTTGTGTGTTCTGGGGGAACTTTGTTGGTGTTGATATTTATTTTTATTCCACTGTGGTCTGAGAAGGTGCCTGGCAGTATCTCAATCTTATGGAATTAGTTTACGCTTTATTGATGGCTGAGGATGGGATTGATATTAGAGTACATTTCATGTGGTGGTGAGTAGAATGTATATGCCATGGTTGTTGGGTGGAGTGTTCTGTAGGTATCCATTAAGTCCATTTGGTCAAGTGTCACTTTGAGATTCCAGATCTCCTTGATGGTTTTTTGTCTTGATTATCTGTCAAGAGTTGTGTGTGGGGTATTTAAGTGTCCAGCTATTATAGTGTTAGAGTCAATATCGTTTTTAAGTTTACATAGAAGCTGCTTTATGAAAGCTGGTGCTCCTATGTTGGGTGCATATATGTTTAGGATGGATATTTCTTGTTGATGGATTGAACCTTTTATCGTTATGTAGTGACCTTTTGTGTCATTTTAAATTTTTGAGAGCTTGAAGGGTATTTTGTCTGATATTAAGATAATGACTCCTGCTTTCTTTTGTGTTCTGTTCATCTGAAATTTTGTTTCCCATTCTCTTACTTTGAGTATGTGAGTGTACTTTCTGGTGAGATGAGTCTCTTGGAGATAATATATTGTTGCTTCATGATATTTTATCCATTTTGCCATTCTATGTCTTTTCAGTGGTGCATTTAGTTCATTCACATTCAGGCTAATTATAGAGATGTGAGAGTTTACCCCTGTCATGAGGGTCTTATAGAGTTTGCTGTTGTTGCTGCTGTTTGTTGTCTTTCTTTTGATATTTGGGTTGATTCGTGTATGTGTTCAATCTTTTCCTGCATTCTTGTGAAAAGCTTTTTCATTCTTTTTTTTCCTTTCTTCTGTGTTTAATACTTTCTTAAGTGTGTCTTGTAGTGCTAGTCTGGAGGCAGTGTAAACTCTTAGGGATTGAATGTCTGGGAAAGATTTTAATTCTCCATCACTGATGAAGCTTAGCTTAGCTGGGTAGGTAATTTTTGGTTGAGAACTTTGAAGATTGGACTTCAAGCTCTCCTAGATTGAAGTGTTTCTGTAGATAAGTCTGTTGCTATTCTGATTGTTCTTCCCTGATAGGTAGTCCAATCTTTTTCTCTTGCTGCCTACTTTGCTTTTATACCTACTTTGTGTAGGTGAATTTCTATGCGTCTAGGAGTTGGTCTTCTCATTTGCTGTCTTGTAGGGCTTCTCTGAATCCCTTGTGTTTTAATGGTTGTATCACTGATGAGATGAGAGAAGTTTTCTTGGATAATTTCAAGGAATGCTTGTTCCAGGGTGGTCTCTGTCTGTCTATCTGCCTTAGGAATTTCAATCAATCTTAGGTTTGACCTCTTGAAATAATTGTTCATCTATCGAAGGTTTCGGTCTGTCTTTTTATGTTCTTGTCTATGTTTTTAACAGTTTAGATTAGTTCCATATTTTGGTCCTGAAGCTTGAGATTCTTTCTTCTGCTTGGCTAAGTCTGCTTCCATGCTTATCAGTTTGTTATTTATTTCCATTCACTGTATTCTTTATTGCTGTTATCTCAGTTACCAACTCTTTCATTCTCCTCTTGTCTCTCCTCAATTCTCTTTATTCTCTCTATTAATGTCTTGATATCTGGGTTTTTGGTTTGAGAGCAGTTATGCTGGGCCTCTTCAGTGTTTGCGTTCCGTAGTCTATATTCTCAGTCTGACTTCCCAGAGGTCTGTGTGAGACCCATATTCTTCTTTTAATTTTTCTTCATTTGTGTACATTTTCCTCCCCCCTTTTTTTTCACCTCTTCTTTAATTCTGTTGTTCATGGATGGGGGGTAGCTTTTACTTCTGTTTGCTCAATCTCCTATTCTTCCTTATGTGGATCCTCTGGCTTTGTTCAATTCTGGACTGTGAGTGGAGGGCTGTAATTTTTGCAGTTTTGAGGTTTAATTTAGAGGGGAGATGTGATTCAGAAACTATCTGCTGATTCCAGTATCCACTGACAGGTGTGTGGGCCCCCTGGAACCCATTTCCCACTGCCTTACAATCTGTCCATGCATTGGGGGTATAGGTTTGTCCCTGAAAGCAAAATGAGGTAAGAAAAAGGAAGGAGGGGGATGAGAGGATGGTGGAAAGAGAGAAGAATAAGAGGAAAAAACAGACAGGTTTGTCAACTAACAAATGAAAAGAGACACAGACAAAGACAGAAAAGAAAAAACCAAAAACATACAGACAATCATACAAACACACAAACAAACACCCCCCCCATTATGTACTCTCCCTCAAATATACCCATACACAAACAGGAAATCTTTAAAAAAATCAATAAAATAACAGAAAGAAAGCAAGTATGAGAAGGTAATACAAAACAGAAAGGAAGAGAAGAGAGGAAAAGGAAAAAAACTAAACAAACAAACAAACAGAACAAACAAACAAAAACTCACTCTGAGGTAGTTCCTGCAACTTCAACTTCCCTTCAGCTCTGGTCTCCAGCTCCTCCCCTCTGCTCTCAGAGCAGGCTGATAGGGTTGCTCTCAGCATGGGCCAGATGCCCCATGGACTATTATGGGGAGAGGGTGGATCAAATCTGGACTCACCAGGCTTGTGCCACTTTTGTTAAGTCTCCCACTCAGATCTGATATGTCTGTGCCTGTTCCAGCATGGGGGAGGGGCATCTGTCTCTTTTAGTTTCATGAGATAACCTCTAGGTCCCAGGTTGTAGGCTGGGTGGAGCTGAGTGGGGCAATGCAGGGCTCCGCCTGGTCCTGGGACAGAGAAAATGACTCTGGCTGGCATTTCCTCACACGTGGTGGGGCTCCTCTCCAGATCTCCCTGAGTGCTGTCTCCATGGACTAGGGCCTCCAGCCACTTTGCTTTGCTGTCACAGGTGATGGTGTGGGCCAGGCTCCAGCTGATGTGGATCAGCTGAATTTGGCACTTTTCTCAGGAGAGCCGCAAGAACAGCAGACAATTTTGTGTGCCAGCGGCTCCAATCTCAGGGCAGTGAGGGGTTGCTGTCACCTCTGGAGGAGGGTCCCGGGTGCATAAACCTGAGTTTCTCCTCAGACAAACTTTCACTCACCCACCGGCACACACTCACTCATGCAGAGAGTCTTTATGGACACTCACTTTTGCAGAGACTCTCACAGTCCAACCTGTCCCATCACCATCTTGCCAGAAATCCCTCTTTTTTGAGTATTGAATTTTTTTTTTAGTTTGGGTTTCACTCTGTTGCCCAGGTTGGAGGGTGGCGGTACTATCATGACTCATGGTAACTTCTACCTCTTGGATCCTGGTGATCCTTACACCTCAGTCTCCTGGGTACCTGGGACACACCATAACTCCTGGCTAATTTTTTTCTTTTTTTGTAGAGATGAAGTCTCGCTATGTTGCTCAGACTGGTCTTGAACTCCTGGGCTCAAGGGATCCTCCCACCTCAGCCTCCCAAAGTTCTGGGATTATAGGTATGAGTCACTGTACCCAGCCTTATTTTTTATCTTAATGTTCACTTTTTGATTTCTAAATAACTTATTCATTCTAGAAATGTGTTTATTTGTTGTTGTCTTTATTTATTTATTTCTGTAGGTTCCTTGGGATTTTCTACTTAGATAACCATATCATGTTCAAATAGGAAGAGTTTTATTTCTTCCTTTCTTATCTGCATGTCTTTTCTTTTCTAGTTGAATTGCACTAGTTAGAATTTACAGTGCTATGTTAAATTAGAATGGTGAGAGTAGGCATTCAAGTGAAGGTAGAAGTTCAGATTCCCAACTCTATCTTCTATAATACCCAAAGTGGGGTTCTCTTTGTTACTTCTGGGCAGGGGTGGGATTTCTAGTTGTCCACTAGGCTTCCACTAAATCTGCCTAAATGGGAGGAGTAAGAGTGCTTCATTACTGCTCCCCATATGACCTCCACTGACACTTTCTGGGGAAGCAAGGAGATTGGCATTGTTACCACTGAATGGTGGTAAAATGATTGACTCTCTGCTAAGTATTTCTCTGACACCAACCCAGTGGTTGTGGAGATTAGAGGCATCTCATTACAGCACAATGTGGGTGGAAGTCTTAGATTCTCATTTGGACTTTGCTGGCATGAATTGGGGTTAGGGTCACAGCTTTAAATGTGGTGTTTGGCTGTAGTGGAGTGGTTATTTTCTAAGAGCTTTCTGTTTTGCTAGATTGTTCCTTTCCTGCTTTATTTGATTAGGACCATTTGTTAAGGCCTTTTGTTAGGGCGTTTTTGTCTGTACCCATTGGTGTTTCATTGTTACAGACTTATCCATAACCAGAAAACAAAAACAGAGAATTCAAACACCTTGTCACGTTGTCATTGCTTGGGTGTCAAGATTCATAGCTAGTCTGTCTTCTGTTTGCCTTTCAGAGTCTTTGTATGCTTATTTTATACACATGGCCCAGAGTTTGTCATTGTATCTAGTGGGAGAAATAGAGAAAAGCGCAACTATTCTATCTTTAAGATACTGAAGGGTTTTAAGCAAAAAGATGATCTGAATGAAGAGGTAAATCTGAATACAGCACAATGAATAAATAATAGATTAAAACAGACAACTAAAGCTAGAGAAACCAGTTAAGAAGGTATTGTAATAATTCAGGTAGAATAGTAGCAATGAGAATGAAGATAAAAATACGTATTTATTCATCAAATTATTGGTTAGTTCAGCAATATGTATTGGCAACCTATTATGTACTACATGGTAGTGAGACAGTAGGGAAAATACAATATTCCTACCTTCCTGGAGTTTTTTTTTTTCCTAGAATGTATTTTTTGTCATATTTTATGTGATTTAGTTTACAAATTCATGATAGATTGCATGTGGGTGGTGGTGATTGAGAGGGAGAGATTGGGAGTGATACCAAAATTTTTGCCTTTATCTACTGTATAGGTTAAATACCATTAATTGAAATAAGAGACTGAAGGAAGATCGGATATTAAAAATGTCATGAGTTAAATTTGGTATATGTTGATTCTGAGGTGCCTGCAGAATGCCAAATGGTAATTGAAGCCATTGGAAATAGATAATTTTCCAAGGAGGGAGGGTACAATGTGAAGAAGAGAGGGCCCAATAACAAATCTTGAGTAACTCCAATATTTAATGACCATATTCAGGAGGATAAGCCTCTGAAAGGGATCATGAATGAGTGTTCAGAGAAGCAGTATAAAAAGATAAACCTAAAACCTTCAATTCTCAAATTAAAGCAGAGAATGGAGAATCATGGTTTCTTTGTTGGTCTTTAAAGAATTATTTAAATAACCCACCTATATTTAGGGCAGACATGACTGAGAAGCCAGATCAAGGCCTGATTGTAAGAATTCAAAAGTTGCAGCCCCATCACAACCCCATCAAGCAATGCTCAGTTAAGGACAATAGTAGGAAAAGCTGTGGGACCCTAAGACTTGGGATGAGGACATTTGGGCAGATCTTGGAAGTAGTAGAAATCCACCCTAACCCATTCGTGTGAGGGCACCATCCTTCCCTTGCAAGAAATTTTTCAATGACTTCATCTGAGGATGCTGCCTCACAAGGAGATAATTTATTTTTTGCAGAACCCATTCTCAGGATTCTCTATTGAATCTAGGACCATACTTAGAATTAGGTCCGAGTATGCCACACACCAAAAAATGCAAGATGTATTCAGGGACGAGATGTTGCATGTGCTAACAGAATTGCAAGGTTTGCCAATTTGTGTCAGTAGGAATTGAAAGAACAAGTATGGAAATGTGTTTAAAGAGTATTAGACCAAGAAGGAAAAAACATAAAGGTGTATTTGACTGAATTTATTGATATGATTTCATATTGATATGAAATTCTGGATTGAATGTGTTGGTTTGAGTACCTGGAAATATTGTTAACAGTCTGTTGACTTGGTTATTTAAAATCAATTGTAGCATATAGTCAATTACGTTACAATACCTGACTTTCTTGGCATACTTTTAAGAAAGGAACCAAGATTTAGGAAAATGGGAACATTGAAGTGTATCTGTTTCATGCAACCTGTTCAGTCAAATCTCAACTATAGCCTTTGAAAGAGTCTCTTCACAAAGACATTACTAAATGCATGCTAGAAAATATCTGTGGTGAATTTTCTCCATATGCCAAAATTATTGGGTTAAGTGTCAACATGGAATTGACTCCTTGCTTTCAACAGTAATAATCAGATCCCAGAGAAGTGTGGCCAGGTGGTGTACTTAACCATTATTTGCAAGATAGGCAAATTACCAGAATTAGCCATAGATAGAGTAAGTAAACAAGTTTTCTGACCTGTAGTGATCTGTGGTGGTAACTAATCACAAGGTCCTTAGAAATTAGTATGATAGGCAGCCTACTAAAGTGCAATTAATCTCTACAGGAGGAAACATTTTAGGAGAAACCTGATTCAAGTTGCCATAATCAGACATTATAACCCTCTTATTTAGTTCTCAGCTGAAGACTCTTCACAGGCCTAGAAACTTATTGTGAGGGAGATGAGGTCTCTTTGAGGAGGAAAATAACAGTGCTGCCTCTTTGAGGAGGAATATTACAGTGCTGCCACAAGTCTATTCAGACATACCTCACAGATACTGCAGGTTCAGGTCCAGACCACTACAATCAAGCAAATTTACAAATGTGGCAAGTCACACACATTTTTTTGTTTCCCAGTGCATATAAAAGCTATGTTTAAACTATATTATAGTCTACTAAGTGTACAATAACATTATGTCTAAAAAATCAATGTACATGCCTTACTTTATTTTTTATAGAGATTTTTTATTTTAAAGATATGGAGTATAATTCAGGGTTAGGTATACAAATGTTCATTGTGCAGACACCCTTGTTGATGAGGTGTGCCCCCCACCCCGGCAGATTTCCACTACTACCACTCTCTCCCCTAACCTCCCCTGGCAGTTTCCTACTACTGTCAATCCCTTTCTTATGGTATTACAATAGTTGTTTAAGGTCCGCTTATGAGTGAGAACACGTGATACTCGGTTCTGTTTCGGTAACAGATCACTCAGTATTATAGCCTCTAAGTCCCTTCAAGTTGTTGCAAAGTTCATAGTTTTGTCCTTCTTTATGGCTGCATAATATTCCATCATGCATATGTTCCACATTTTTGTTAGCCAGCCTTCTTTCAATGGGCGGCATGGTTGGTTCCATGTTTTTGCTATTGTGAATAATACTGCAATAAACATGAGTGTGCAGGTACTTTTTTCATAAAGTGATTAGAGTTCCTCCGAGTATATTCCCAGTAGGGGGATTGCAAGGTCATATGGGAGGTCAATTTTTAGATCATTTAGGAATTGCCACACTGTTTTCCACAGAGACTTACACTCCCACCAACAGTGTAGAAGCATTCCTTTTTCCCCCCGCCTCCTCTTCAGCATGTGTTGTTTTTTGAGTTACTGATGATGGCCATCCTGAATGGAGTTAGGTGGTATCTCAGTGTGGTTTTAATTTTCTTTGATGACTAGTGAGGCTGAGCATTTTTTCATGTATCTGTTGGCTGCTCATATTTCTTCTTTTGAGAAATGTCTTTTGCCCACTTTGTAATTGGGCTGTTTGTTTTTTTTTTTTTTCTTTTTGGCACATTTAAGTTACTTGTAGAACCAAGATGTTAGGCCTTTGTCAGATATACAGTTGGCAAACATTTTTTCCCAGTCTATGGGCAGTCTCCCCACTCTCTTGATGGTTTCTTTGACTTTGCAGAAGTTTGTCAGTTTGATGAGGTCCCATTTGTCTATCTTATCTCTTATGGCATGGGCATTTGGTGTTTTGATCTGGAATTGGTTGCCAGTTCCAATTTCCATAACAGTGTCTCCTGCATTTTCTAAGGTTCTTACAGTTTGATGTTTTACATTTAGGCTTTTGATCCATTTAGAGTTGATGTTAGTGTATGGTGATAGGAAGGGGTCTTGTTTTAATCTTTTGTATGTGGTCAGTCAGTTTTCCCAGCACTATTTACTGAATAGGTTCTCCTCTCCCCAGTTGTTGGTTGTGGAGGTTTTGTAGAAGATGAGTTGGTTGATAAATTGAGGTTTTACTTCCAGAATCCCTATTCTGTTCCATTGGTCTATAGGCCTGTTCTTGTACCAACCAGGCTGTTCTTATTATTGTAGCTTTATTTTTATTTTATTTTATTCTTTTCGTTTTCTTTTTTTTTATAATCAATATTTTTTATTATGATATTGTGGGGGACAGTTAAGGGTTAGGTATACAAATATGCTTCACTCAGGCACCCTTGTTGATAAGAGGTGTCTCCCCGTCCCCAGACAGATATTTACTACCATTAATCCCATCTCCCTTCTCCTCCCCCCCCATAGTTTCCCACCACTGTCAGTCATTTTCTTATGGTAGTATGTTGGATGATCAAGGTCCACTATATGAGTGAGAACATGTGATACTCAGATCTTTGTTTCTGTGAGAGGTCACGCAGCATTATAGACTCTAGTTCCATCCAGGTTGCTGCAAAATTCATGATTTTGTTCTTTTTTATGACTGCATAGTATTCCATCATGTATATGTACCACATTTTAAAAATCCAGTCCTCTTTTGATGGACAGCATGATTGCTTCCAGGTTCTTGCTATTGTGAACAATGCTGCGATAAACATACATGTGCAGGTATCTTTTTTATAGAGTGATTTGAGATCTTCAGGGTATATTCCCAGTAATGGGATTGCGGGGTCATATGGGAGGTTGATATTTAGAGCTTTTAGGAATCGCCACACTGCTTTCTACAGAGGTTGCACTAGTTTACACTCCCACCAACAGTTTACTTTAAAAATAAAAAAAAAAGTGGTACATATACACGATGGAATTTTACACAGCCACAAAGAAGGACAAATTTATGAACTTTGCAGCAACTTAGATGGACTTTGAGGCTATAATACTGAATGATCTCTCACAGAAACAAAGAACTGAGTATCACATGTTCTCACTCATAAGCGGACCTTAATTATCGTAATACTATAAGAAAGGGATTGGCAGTAGTGGAAAACTGCTGGGGGAGGGCGGGATTGGCAGTAGTGAGAATCTGTCGGGGGAAGGGGGGCACACGTCATCATTACACCTGCATACTGAATATTTGTATACCTAACCCTGAATTGTACTCCACATTTTTAAAATAAAAAAATTTAAAAATACTCTTGCTAAAAAAAAAAATTGCCAACAATCATCTAAGCGTCCAGCAAGTAGTAATCTTTTGCTGGAGGATGGTCTTGCTTTGATGTTGAAGGCTGCTGATTGATTAGGGTGGTGGTTGCTGAAGGCCGAGGTGGCTGTGGCAATTTCTTGAAATAAGACATTGAAGTCTGCCTCACCGATGAATTCTTCCTTTCACAAAAGATTTATCTATAGCATGTAATGCTGCTTAACATCATTCTTCACACAGAAGAACTTTCTGAATTGGAGTCAGTACTCTCAAACCCTGCCGCTGCTTTGGCACAAGAGGTATAGATTTTGTCCATCTCAGTTTTTGATATGCCTTCCTTACTAATTTCTAGCTTTTGACTGAAAATGAGAGACGTGCAAGTCTTCCTTTTGCTTGAACACTTAGAGGACATTGTAGGATTATTAATTTGCCTAATTTCAATATTGTTGTGTCTCAGGGAATAGGGAGGCCAGAGGAGAGAGAGAAAGAAGAGGTAATGGCCGGTTGGTGGAGCAGTCAGAACACACACGACATTTGTTGATTAACCTCACTGTCTTATATGAGCATGGTTTATAGTACCCCAAAACAATTACAATGGTAACGTCAAAGATCCCTAATCACTATAACAAATATAATAATAATAATAATAATGATAATACACTTTATGTATTGCAAGAATTACCAAAATGTGACACAGAGACACAACGTAAGCACATGTTATTGGAAAGATGGCACTGATAGACTTGTTCCACACAGGGTTATCACAAACTTTCTATTTGTAAAAAATGCAGTATCTTCAAAGTGCAATAAAGTGCCATTAAACTAAGCATTCCTGTAATATGAATCTTCCTTCAAACCTCACCCAGAGGGAAATGCAACCCTTTGCCAGGGCTGCTGTCCACTGGGAAAATAGAAATTCCCAGCCCTTCTAAGAGTCATCAGATACTGTTTATTGAGACTCAAAATACCATCATGGTCTGCTGGTCAGAATGGAAGTTTCTGGAGATCAGGGATAGCTAGAGTATTGCCCCATTTTATTTAGCATTGGGTTCATTTGGCCCACATATCCATTCTGAAATTCTTTTCTCAGGCCATTGATATGTAGTGGAAATAGATATGCTTAGAAACAGCAAGAATCACCATAGAGTAAGGGCTCTTACAGTATAAAGAACCAAATGAAGATCCCAGGAACTATTTTCCTCCCCCCACATTCTCACTAAACTAATAAACCCAAATCAGTACTTTATCTTTGAAGGGGATTACAAAGATTAGTGCCACTACCAAGGCCTTGAAAAGTATATGGATGTTGAGTCTTATAACATCCTTGTTTACTTTACCTCATTGTCCAGTGAAAAAGCCATATGGGTCTTAGAAATTACTGTGGACTATTATAAACAAAAGCAGGTGGTGATGCAATTCACCACTGCAGTTTCAGATATGATACCTTTACTGTAACAAATTGAAACAGCCTCTGCCATTTGTTATGCAGCTATTGACCTAGCAAATGCTTTCTTTCTTTCTTTTCTTTTCTTTTTTTTTTTTTTATTGAGTTGTTTCACTCTGTCACCCAGGCTGGAGTGAAGTGGCACACTCACAGTCATCCCAGCGTTGACCTACTGGGCTCCGGTGATCCTTCTGCCTCAGCCTTTCAAGTAACCAGAACTATAGTTGTGTGCTACCACACCTGGCTAATTTTTTATTTATTGTAGAGAAGAGATCTCGCCAAGTTGCCTGGGCAGGTCTCGATGGGCTCAGGCAATCCACTCGCCTCGGCCTCTCAAAGTGCTGGGATTACAAGCTGAGCCACCGAGTGCAGCTGCAAATGCTCTTTTAAATTCCCACCAGAAAAGATAACCAGACACAGTTCACCTTCACCTGGTAGTGATAATAGTACACTTTCTGAGTCTAACATTGAGCAAAGTCTATTTTCCTGCTCTGTCATAATACAGTCTAAAGGAATCTTGGCCATTTGAACAGGTTACAGAATATTATGTTGGTTTATTGCATCAATGTAATCATGCTAATTGAACTGAGAAGGAAGTAACAAGTACCTTAAATGTACTTAGTAAGACACACATGTCAAAAGATAGGAGATAAACCTCTTGAAAGTCTAGTCATCTGGAACTTTAATGATGTTTTTAAGAGTATAATGATCTGGACATATAGGGTTATATCCTATAATTGGAGAGGTAACTTGCTGTAGATATACTCATCATAAAGAAAGAATCACAACATGTAATAGTTCTCTTTGAATTTTGGAAGAGGCAAAAAATATTATACCACACTTAGCTGTGATGCTGTAATTCGTTTACCAGCTAACCCAATAGGATACCCGTTTTAAGTAGTATGCAGAGTAGGGAGATGCTTTGCAGCAAGTCCAAGCTACACTGTGAGCTTTCCAATCACTTGGACTTAAGATTCAATAGACTCAATAATGTTAGAAATGTCTGTGGCAAACACAGAAGTTTATGAAGTCCTAGCAGTTGAATCCTGACAGAGGTCCCTATAGTTTGGAGTCGAGCTATACCTTCTGTCTACAAAGTGGTCTTCATTTGTAAAGCAGCTTCTGGTTTGTGACTTGGCCTGGTGGAGACTAAATATCTGACTATGGGGCAACAAATGACTATGTAACTTGACCTTCACATTTTGTTCTGGGTGTTGTAGTATCTATTGAACCAAGAAATTGGATTTGCATAGAATCATCCCACTATAAAATGTAAATGTAGTACATCAAACAGGCCAGAGCAGGTCCAGAAAGCATAAGTAAACTACACAAGCAAGTGAGTTGACCTTCCTGGTATTTACCCCTTTTGTCTTGTTGCCTTTTCCTCCACCAAAACCTATATCATCATGAGGAGTACCCTATGATCAGGTGCAATAACAAGAAATCATGGGCCTGGTTCAGGAGTGGGTCTGCTAAGTACATAGGCATCAGCATTGCATTGTAGCCTTACACAGACATGAAAAACAGTAGTAAATGGAAATCCCTTCAAAGGGCAGAAGTGTGGGAAGTATATCTGCTTGTCCAAATTATGTGGAAGGACAAGTGGCTGGAGATAAGGATCTGTAGTGCTTCATGAGAAATGGCGAACAAATAAGATAGGGCTGGAGAAGGATTTGGAAAGAATAAGATTAAAATTGTGTGGAAAAGGAGGTCTCAGGGAAAGCTAAATGAATGAATTCCTCTGAATGGGAAAAGAGTGTAAAGATATTAGTGTTTTATCTAACCAGAGAGCCTACAATGCAGTGTCAATAATCTGCTAGACAAGATAATCTGTGAATATGTCCACCTCTTTTTCCATGGGCCCTTGTATAAAGTGACAAGGGCAGTAGTGAAGCAGGCGATGATTTAGGTCAAGACCAAAGACTTCCTCCCACCAAGGCTAATCTTTTTACCAATACTGCTGAGCTCCCAATATTGCATGAGCAAAGGCAAATGTTGATCCCCAATATGGTACCATTCCCTTTGGAGACATGTGAGTCATCTGGAAGCAGATTGACACCATCATATAAAGGGAGTGGTAGGTCCTCACAAAAATACATACATATTCTGGATAAAAATTTGCCACCATTGACCACAAATTTTTGGTTAATAACACCATTTGTGGACTTAAAAATGCCTTATTTGTTGCCATGACATTTCATACAATATAACCTCTGGCCAAATAATTCATTTTATGGTGATAGGAGTATGTCAATGGACATATGTTACCATAATTCACTGGTCTTGCCATTTGCTCCATCATCCAAAGGATAGAATGAAGGAATTACCTTTGGAAAGCTTAGTTCCATTTGGGAATAGGGATGGAAAATTGGGGGGAAAAAGAAAGCTTAGTTCCAGTTCTAGGTGAAATAACATGCCAGGTTAGGGTGCTATCTTACATGATGCAGTATATGCCTTAAATCAGGTGCTATGTTGTCACTTCCCTCATCTTTTGACTACAGGGATCCAGGATGGAAGTGGGAGTGGCCACCTCACTACTATGCCTAATAACAGGTTTATAATTTTTTTTTGCTTCTTGTCCCAGGAACCTTGGCCTTGATGGCTGGAGATTCTAGTAATTAAGGGAGTTAAACTTTAAACAGAGATCAAGATCACGACTATGTTATGTTGGAAAATGATACTACATTCTAAGAGCTTTGAGTACCTCATGCTGCTAAACTAACAGACAAATAAGAGGAGGTTACTCTGCTGGTTAAGGTGATTTGTCCCAATTACCAAGAAGCAAATTAGGTTGCCACTATAGATTAGAGTCAAGAGGACTATGTCTGGACCTCTGGGAATTTACTAGGATGCCTCTTAGTACTCTCATATACATATATATATGTTTGCTGGGAAACAATCACAACTCAGTAAAGATGGGACCAATAAGGTCTTAGATCCAGTGAGAATTAACTTTCCGGTTACCCCACCATACAAAAGCAAAAATCAATGAGTCAAGATTGTGGCAAAGTATAAGAGAAACATCAGATAGGCAGTGAAAGAAGGAAGCTATAATTCACATAGGCCTTGTGACCAGCAAAAAAAGCTGGAATTACAGTAGTTTGCTTTTGTGCTAATTGTTTCTTTCTTTTAAAAACTAGCTTTATTGTGATGTAATTGCACATATTTAAAGTGTACAATTTGGCCACTGCTCTGCTAAACTATGGTCTGGCCATGTGCTCTATGAGCTGTGGCTGCCATATTTCCTAAGCTTTGGCCCCCTTCTCCTACCTTGAAGAGGTGAATCTCCTCTCTCTCTCCCTTCTCTCTAATTTTCTTTCTAATTTATTTTCTAAATAAACTATGTGATCTAATCCAAAAAAATAATAGTGTACAACTTGTAAGTTGACATATCTACTACTTATCTAGTTATTCCCTGCATACACTTTATTAAGCCTGTTACTTCTCCTGCAGGACAGATGAAATACTAGGTACACTCTGTGGCACAATAGCATGATTCCTGGCCACTCTTACCTAATTATCCACGACTCACAACTAAGACTGTAATTTAGTAATTTATAAAGGATTTTAAACAAATTTGCCTGTTCATAATTAGAAATAAGTAAGAACAGATCATTTCACATTTATGTGGCCTGTTTACTCTAAGGGGTTTTACATCAGGCTGTTACAGACAGAAATGATCAAAATTTCATACATGTAGCCTATTAAGAAAGAACTTCTGAGGTTTTTTTTTAGTCAAGACATTAGAAAAGCAACAGGGTGCCAACGTGGAGGACTGCAGAACCAGAGGGTCAAAAGGCACCCCAATTGGCGGTCACAATTAACAACACAGCCCCAATTGCCTATCAGAGACTTGGTAAAAATGGACTTGCTAAGGGGATGGTGTCTGTTGCTTATGGGTACAGTCTGTGGGGGCACTAGAAGTGTAGTTGCCCCAAAGAGGCCTAAACATCCTGGACCTTGTCCACCATGCAGGCCAGAAAGCCACTGGGAAGCAGGTGCACTCTCTTTTGAAGAGAGGAGAGAACACCTGGATCAGAAATGGTGGTCATTACAGAGGCCTGGAAATCTGCTAAAGTGCCTGGCACTGGCTCACCATCACCCCCAACAAACCCCAGATGAATATTAGGACACTGGAACCCAAATTAATTTCTTAATTATCACAGGTACCAGCTGTTTAGTCCTGGCCAGCCATGTTGGAATCATAGCCTTATCTTAATCAAAAGTTACTAAAGATTAGATGTAAAAAAGTTGTTGCTATAAAGGTATGGTTTTGGTTAGGAAGGATATAAAGAAAAGAGAATAATTTTGTTAAAAATGGTATGTGGAAGGTTTGTAAAATGTGTGAAAGGACTTCTATAAATACTCAAGACTATAAAAACATTTTATGAATTTACCATTAATATCACTTACACTAATACTAGGACAAAATGCTACTCAGAGACCAGAACACAAGCTTCTTAAATAACAATATCCAAAACAACAGAGGGGAGAGTAAGAGACAAAATTCAGTCAGCCCTCACCCCCACTGTCTTTGTTACAAAAATCAAGGTTTTTTTATTTTCAAAAATCTTTGGACTATCACTTTGGCTAAATAACTAATTTTTGCAATCATTGCTATAGCCCTGTGTTATAACATTATGCTTTTAATACCTTTAATACTTAAACTCTTCAAGTTCTCAGTTCAGTCTCTAAGGTAGGGTAAGAAACAAAAGCTTCAGGAGTCCTATCTACCCCACACTCTCCTCCTAAACTGCCTGCAGAAGACCGGGTAAATTGATTTCACTCACAGCAGTTTGTGATCAGCTCTAGTGCTTTTCAGTGCCAAATTACTAACGACTTTAAAATCTCTTTCCAGGCACAAGGATTACTAATCCAACAAAGGATGAATAACAAAATGACTTTCTGTTTAAAGTATTACTAATTATTTTTGTTAAACTTTAAGGTAATATTTCCCTGTCAGAAGGCCAATACCATCCCACTCCTCTCATCAAAAGCAGAGAGATATCAATCTCCCATCTCTCTGGAGTAGAGGTTACTGGGCTTCACCCTCTAGCACATCAATCATTGTGAATCATATATAGCAGACCTAATATAAAAACAAAAGGGACAGTTTTCTCTTGTGAACATTTACCTGTTTTAAATTATCTTGTTCATTATTATTTCCTACAGTTTAAGCTACAACCTAATTACACGTCTCTAATGTTTGCAATTTTTTCTTCTTCAGACCTTGTCAAAGTAGCTGTATTTCCTTGTTAAAGTCATTATTAACAAACCCCTTGTAACTGTCTATAAATTCTTATCACAAAACCAAAAGAAGTTGAAGACAAGTTGTGGGGACATCCACATATGGACTCAGAAATTCACTGGTGCGACAGTGGAAACTGCCTGGATTTCTGTAGTGGGTATTAAGCCCACTGGGGTAACTATAAATAAAATTTGCCAGACATCAAAGCCTCAATATGTCATAACAGCAGCTATGATGGTCTTTATTATAGTAGAATTAATTCTATGGAGAACCCCTTCGGGCCCATCCCACTGTGGGAGCTTTTCTGTCCTCAATAAATCCTGCTTTCTCACACACACACAAAAATAATTAATTCTAATAGTGTACACTTGTACACAGTGCTTTGTATACAGATACTAAAGATACTCAGCTCCATGGGTTCCTGTCCTCTCATTTCCTCCTCTTACTCTAGACAGGTAGGGACAGCTCTACACCCCATGTTCAGCAGGAAGTAGGTACAGAAGCATGGCCTTTGTCCCTGTTCCCAGGTACAAATAAGAATATATATTTTTTAATTTTTAATTTTAAAGATGTGGGGTACAATTCAGGGTTAGGAATACAAATGTTCACTATGCAGGTACCCTTGTTGATGAGGTGTGCCCTTCCCTTCCCTGGTAGTTTCCCACGACTGCCAATCCTACCCCCGCTTTCCTGGCAGTTTCCCACTACTGCCAATCCCTTTCTTATAGTATTATGATAATTGTTCAAGGTCCACTTATGAGTGAGAACATATGATACTCAGTTCTTTGTTTCTGTGAAAGATCACTCAGTATTATATACTCTAAGTCTGTCCAAATTGCTGCAAAGTTCATAATTTGTCCTTCTCTACGGCTGTATAATATTCCATCATGTGTATGTACCACTTTTTTTTTAATCCAGTCCTCTTTTGAAGAATATTTTAAAATAATAAGAGAGGGAGATGAAAGGACATAACATGGATTTAATATAGCCAATGAGCAGGCATTTTAACATTGCCTAAATCTCATGTTTTTCTAGCAGTTCACTTAACTTACCCTCTAATCACTAGGCAAGGACAGAACTGGCTTCTTAGAAGTAGCTACTGATAATTGCTTTACAACCTCCCTCCCCAGCTTGTTTTGTACTAATTAGCTTTTCTATTTCAAGTATTTGCCTCCACCCATAAGACCCAAGTTAACCTAATCAGCTCTTTGTGGCCTTCATGACACAAACAGACCCTACCACCATGGCAGCAATCATCTGACTAACGCACCCATCTGCCTGCTGCCCATCACCTGACGTCAGCACCTGCACTTACCTGCCCCTTCATGATGACGTGGTATAGACCACCATCCAATCACCTTAATGACCTTCCTTCATCAAAGGAAAAGATTAAAAGGACTCAACCACAAGGAGCCAGTGGCCATTGCCCTACTAGACTCTGGTGTGGGCAAGTGCTCTTGAAGCTATGACTGCTACCATGTTTCCTGGCTTTTCCCTCCCCCTACCTTGGAGAGTTAAATCTCCTCTCTCTCTCTCTCTTTCTCTAATTTACTTTCTAAATAAACTATATTTTCTAATCTAAAGACAATAAAAAAGTAATAATAATAAAGTGTACAATTTGATAAGTTGACATATCTATCTACCAGTGGAATCATCTCCACAATCAAAACTATGAATATATCCATCACCTTTTTTAAAGTTTCTATGAGTCCCTTAATAGTCCCTCCTTCCCATTCTTTCCCTTTCCTTCCCAATACCAGAAAACCACAGATCTGTTTCTGTCAACATATATTAGGCTGCATTTCCTAAAATTAAATATAAAGGAGAATGGTACAGTGAAGTACTTTTTTTGCCTAGTTTCTTTCACATCGTATAATTATTTTGAGATTTATTCATACTGTAGTATGTGTTGATAGTTTATTCCTTTTTATTGCTGAGTAGCATTCCACTGTATAGACATAATAGTTTATTTATGTGCCTGATGGTGAACATTTGAATTGCTTACAAATGTTGGCTATTACAAATAAAGCTGCTACAAACATTTATGTACAAGTCACTGTGTGGACATGTGATTTTGTTTTTCTCAGGTAAATACCTAAATGTGGAAGGGTTGATAGGTATGTTCTTAAATTTTAAGAAATTACCAGTTTTCCAAAGTTATACTATTTCACATTTCCACCAACAGTATACAACAGTGTACAACAGTTCCAGTTGTACCACATTCTTGTCAACATTTGAAATGGTAAATTATCATTTTACCTGTTCAAATAGGTGTGTAATAGAACACACACTGTATTTGTAATTTGCATTTCCTTGATGCATAATGAGGCCGAAGATACTTTTTATATGCTTAACTGGCCCTTGAAATATTTTGCCCACTTTAAAAAATTGGATTGTTTTAACCCAATTTACATATTCTGTATATATATAAATATAAAAATAGATATATATATGAATATATTTGCATGTATATATGTATTCTGGATATATTTTTCTTTTATCAGATCACCCTTTCAGTCTGTGGCTTGTATTTTCTTTATTTTAACAGTGTCTTTCAAAGAGAAGCTTATAATGTTGATGAAATCCAATTAATCAATTTGTTCTTATGTAGACTATTCTTTTGGTGTTTTGTTTAAGAAATGTTTCCCTAACCCAATGTCACAAAGGTTTTCTCCTATACTTACTTCTAGAAGATTAATAGTTTTAGATGGTACATTTAGGTCTATAACACATTTTCGGTTAATTAATTTTACATTACACAAGATATAGATTAAATATTTTTGTTGCATATGAATATGTAATTGTTCTAGCACCATTTGTGGAAAAGGTTATCATTAGTCCACTGAATTGCATTTGTGCCTTTGTCAGAAATTGGTTGTCAATATAAGTTTGGGGATCTATTTTTGGATTTATTTTTATTTCATTCATTTGTTTGCTTTTAATACCATGAATGCACTATCTTGTTTACTGATGCTTTATAATAAATATTGAACTCAATATGAGTCTCAAAATTTGTTCTTTTTCCTAAGGTCTTTTGACAATTTCTATGTACTTTGATTTCCATATAAACTTTATAATCATTTGGTCATGTTTTACTAAAGAGTCTGCTGAAGTTTTGTTTGGGGTGGCATTCAATTTATAGATCAATTTTGAAAGAATTGTTTTAGAAGGGATAAATGAAGGAAAAATAAAATCATGTATTTAACTTAATCTTTTTCATTTTTAAAAATTTTAATTGAAAAATACACATAAAATGTGACATCTTAATTAAAAATTTTAAAGTGCACAATTTACTAGTGTTAAGTACATTCACATTGGTGTACTAGCAATCTACGAAACTTTTTCAACTTGCAAAACTGAAACTCTCTAGTCTTTAAACAATAGCTTCCTATTTCTCCTTCCCCCCAGCCCTGGCCAGCCACCTTCCTTTCTCCATAATTTGACAGCTCTAGGTACCTCATGTAAGAGGACTTTTACAGTACTTATCTTTTTGTAATTAACTTATTTAATTTAGCATCCTGTCCTCAAGGGTTATCCATGTTGTAACATGTGTTAGAATTTTCTTCCTTTTTTTTTCAACTTTCAAAAAACTAATTTTTTTACCTCTTTTAATTTTTATTTAAAATTGTGGGGTACAATTCAGGGCTAGGCATACAAATATTCACCATGCAGCTACCCTTATCAATGAGGTGTTTCCCCTCCCTTCCCAAGGCAGATATCGACCACTGTCAATCCCACCTCCCCACCTCCCACCTAGCAGTTTCCCACCACTTTCAATCCTTTTTTAAATAGTAATACAGTAGTTGTTCAAGGTCCACTTATGAGTGAGAACATGTGATATTCAGTTATTTGTTTCTGTGAGAGATCACTCAGGATTAAAAACTCTAATTCCATCCACGTTGGAAAGTTCATGATTTTGTTCTTCTTTATGGCTACGTAGTATTCCATTGTGTTTATGTACCACATTTTAAAATCCAGTCCTCTTTTGATGGACAGCATGCTTGATTCCATGTTCTTGCTATCGTGAACAATGCTGTGATAAACATACGTGTACAGGTATCTTTTTTATAGAGTGACCTGAGTTCTTCCGGGTATATTCCCAGTAGGGGAATTGCGGGGTCATATGGAAGGTCAATTTTTAGAGCTTTTAGGAATCGCCACACTAATTTCCACAGAGGCTAAACTAGTTTGCACTCCCACCAACAGTGTAGAAGTATTCCTTTTCGTCACATCCTCTCCAGCATCTGTTATTTTATGAGTCATTGATGATGGCCATTCTGACTGGAGTTAGGCGGTATCTCAGTGTAGTTTTAATTTGCATCTCCTTGTGGACTAGTGAGGCTGAACATTTTTTCATGTATCTGTTGGCTGCTCTTATGTCTTCTTTTGAGAAGTGTCTATTCATATCTTTAGCCCACTTTGTAACGGGACTGTTTGGTTTTTTTCTTTTCAGCACATTTGAGTTTCTTGTAGATCCTTGATGTTAGGACTTTGTCAGACATGGAGTTGGCCAATATTTTTTCCCAGTCTGTGGGCTGTCCCCCTGCTCTCTTGATGGTTTCTTTGGCTTTGCAGAAGCTTGTCAGCTTAATGAGATCCCACTTGTCTATCTTATCTCTTATGGCATGGGCACTTCGGGTTTTGATGAGAAATTGGTTGCTAGTTCCAACTTCCATAAGAGTGTCTCCTGCATTTTCCAAAATGCTTACAGTTAGAGGTTTTACATTTAGGTTTGTGATCCATTTAGAGTCAATTTTTGTGTATGGGGATAGGTAGGGGTCGTGTTTTAATCTTCTGCATGTGGTCAGCCAGTTTTCCCAGCACCATTTACTAAATAGGTTCTCCTCTCCCCAGTAGTGGGTGGTGGAGGCTTTGTCAAAGATGAGTTGGTTGAGACATTAAGGTTTTGCTTCTGGAATCTCAATTCTATTCCATTGGTCTATATGCCTGCTCTTGTACCAATACCAGGCTGTTTTGATTATTGTAGCTTTATAATATAGTTTAAAGTCTGGGAGTGTGATACCTCCTGCTTTGTTTTGTTTGTTTGTTTGTTTTGCTGAGGATTGTTTTGGCTATTCTTGGTCGTTTATGCTTCCATATGAATTACTGTATTGTTTTTTCTAGGTCTGAGAAGAATGTTGCTGGTAATTTGATGGGAACTGCATTAAATCTGTAGATTGCCTTAGGTGAAATGGACATCTTAATAATGTTGATTCAAAAAACTAATTTTAATCAAAACAAAAATTCTTGATCATTAACAAGTTTATAAAACAGTCATTTAGTTACATAAATAAATTGATATCATTGTATCAAATTTCAATTACCTTCAACTTCATGAGCATGTTTACATGGGTGATGAAGTACAACCTTTTGTTTTCTTTTTACCTATTATAATAAATAAAATGGAGCACATGAAATAGTTTTTCTAAACAAAAATACCTACAAATATACCCCTAAGCATGTTCTATAATGAAGGGAACAAGAGACATTGGACAACTTTTGCACCAAAACATAAAAATTGCTTTAAAAAGCACAAGGTTACAGAACCATCAGCTAAAATAAAGACACTATGCTGTAGTCAAAGTTGGTATTTAATAATATAATGAACAGTTTGGTAGTTAGATCTCCAGTTTGGTTATTTTAAAGCATTAAGACAAGGCAAGATAGAAGGCTGCTTTTGTTTGAGTGATTCTAGAGAAAATAAAATATATTTAAAAAAAGAAAAGAAAACTAAAAAGTAGAATAGTCATACCTATACAACTTTCTGTCCTGCACAAAGTCAAAATACCTATGCAGAATAGATTTATAATATATATAATGTTATTTGTGCACAAAGTTTAGCTTATTATTAGTTCACTGCAAGGGCATAATGTGCCATATATCTACTGATTTGGAAAACATTTTGTGTTTTGTGACAAAAACATATTTTTTTTTAAGTTTCCTAGGCTAGGAGGCACGAACCCCAGTCCTGGTGTACTGTATATTCTTAATGTTAAGACTTACTGCTCTGGCTGTATATTTTGTTGATCCTCTTTATTCTATATTTCATTTTATGTGTACGCCATATTTTGTTTATCCATTCACCTATCAATGGATACTTCTAACTTTGGCTGTGGTTGCTTCTACCTTCTGGCTTTTGTGAATAATGCTGCTGTAAAAATGTGTGTACAAATATCTCCTCAATGCCCTGATTTACATTCTTTTCGAGAAATACTCAGAAGTAGAATTACATTCTTTTGGATAAATACTCAGAAGTAGAATTGCTTGATTATATGGTTATTATATTTTCAATTTTTTGAGGAACTGCCATGCCATTTTCCATAGTGGCTGCATGATTTTTCGTTCCTGTCAGCAGTGCATAAGGATTCTAGTTTATCCACGGGCTCATCAACACTTGTTATTTTTGGTATTTTTTATAATAGCCATCCTAATGTGTATATGTAATTATTTTACTTATTCTTTTTTTTTTTTTTTTAGAAAGCAGGATTTATTAAGAGGACAGAAAATCTCTCACAGTGGGAGCAGACCCAAAAGGGTTGCCCTTATTTTTAACTGCTCTAACAGATAATAGCTTATTCAAAATAATAACAGCAACAATATATTAAATTATTATAAATATGTGAAATGTATGACAGCAATGGTACCTGCACTATCTGTAAATGGTATAGTGTTATTTGAAAGTGGACTTTGGCTGGGTTCGATGGCTCAGTCTTAATCCCAGCGCTTTGGGAGGCCAAGGTGAGTGAATTGTCTCAGCCCGCAGGTTCGAGACCCACCTGGGCAAATTGGCAAGACTTTATGTCTACAGTAAATCAAAAATTAGCCGGGCGTGGTAGTGCGTGCCTGTAGTTCCAGCTACTTGGAAGGCTGAGGCGGAAGGATCGCTGGAGCCCAGCAGGTCGAGGCTGCAGTGACCAGGAGTGGCCACTGCACTCCAGTCTGGGTGACAGAGTGATACTCTAACTCAAAAAAAAAAAAAAGTAGACTTAGATTAGTTTTAAATATGTTTCAAGCCTAGGCTATCCACTAAAAAAAATTTAAAATAGGTATAATTGATATATGTGGAAGGAAAAGAATGGAAACATATACAATGCTCAGTTAAAACCAGAGTAGCTCACTTAGGGAAAAAACAGAGTAGACAAAACAAAAAGTGTGGAATACAAAAAAAGAAACAAAGACTAAGGGCATTGAATAGAGAACATTTACAAAAGCGGTAGATATTTATTCAACTATGTTAAACTTTAAACCTGAATGGTCTAAATACACCAATTAAAAAGTAGAAACCACCAGAGTGAGTAGAAAACATAACCCAAGTATATGTTGTCTATAAGAAACTCACTTTAAGTATAAAGACGCAGATAAATTGAAATGAATAGGATGGAGAAAGATATACTATGCTAATAGTAGTAAAAAGAAAGCCAGAATAGCTATATTAATTTTTGACAAAACAGACTACAGAACCAGAAAAAATTATCAGGAATAAAAGAAGGGTGTTATCTAATTATGAAGCAATCAATTCTACAAGAATACAAAACAATGCTGAATATGTATGCCACTAACAATGGAGTATGAAAATACGTGAGGCAAAAACTGATAGAATAGCAAGGAGAAATAGGCAAGTCCACTATTATAGTGGAGATTTTAATGATCCTCTATTAGTAAGTGACAGATGCAACAGGTAGAAAAACCAATAAGGATATACCTGAGCTGAGCAGCATCATCAATCAACTCAATCTATTTGACATTTATAAGATACTTCATCCAACAACAGCAGAATATACATTCTTCTCAAACTCATATGGAACAGTCCCCCAAGATATAAAACAAATATTATAAAGTTTAAAAGAATAGAAATAATACAAAGTAAGATCTCACAACACAATGGAATTAAACTAGTAATCAGTAGCAGAAAAGTAGCTAGAAAATCACAAAATATTTGGATATTAAGCAATATACTTCTTATTTATTTATTTATTTTGTTTTAAAGATATGAGGTACATGTCAGGATTAGGCACTTAAGTGGCCTATGTGCAGGTGAAGTTTGGAAATAGCATATGGATCAAAGAAGCTTCAAGGGAAATGTTAAAAATATTTTTAACTAAACGGAAATGAAAATACAACTTATCAAAATGTATGGACTGGAGTAAAGGCAGTACTTAGATGGAAATTTATCATTTTGATACATATGGTAGAAAAGAGTTATCTAAAATCAATAATCTAAACTTTCACCTTAATGCACTCAAAAAAGCAAATTAAATCCAAGTAAGCAGAATTATAGAAATAATAAAAATTAAAGTATAAATCAGTGGGATTTAAAACAAGAAATTAAGAGAAAATCAACAAAATCAAAAGCTAGTTCTTTGAAAAGATCAACAAAATTGATAAACCCCAGCCCTGGCTAACAAAGAAAATCAGAAAGAAGAGACATATTACTAATATCAGAAATAAAAATGAAGACCATCTCAACTTATACTATAGACATTAACAGGATAATAAAGGAATATTATAAACAGTTATATGCCTACAGATTTGATAACTTATATAAAGTGGACCAAGTCCTTGAAAGACTTAGAGATCTGTAGAAACTTACACAAGGAGAAATAGATAATCTGAATAGGGCTATATCTATTAAGAGATTAAATACACAGTTAATAACGACCCAAAACAGAAAGCATCATTCCCAAATGAATCTGTCAAACATTTAAAGAGGAAATGAGATCAATTTTCTACAGTTTCATGCAGAAAATAGAAGCAGAGAGGATACTTCCTAACTCTACAAAATCAGACATCACACTAAACCAAAGATATCGCAAGAAAGGAAAACTACAAAGAAATATCTCTCATAAACACAGTTGCCAAAATTCTCAGCAAAATAGCAAATTAGATCCAAAAGTGAATAAAAAGAATTACATTTTATCACCAAGTAGGATTTATTTCAAGTATGGAAGACTAGTTTAATGTTTGAGAATCAATTAATGTAATTTATCACATCAATAAGGAAGAAAAATCATGATCAGTATATTGAGAAAGAGCATCTGGCAAAATCCAGCACCTATTTTATAATAAAAACTCTCTGAAAACAATGAATAATGGGGAACTTTCTCAACAAATCTACAAAATAACATACAGCTAATATCACACTTGATGGTGAGACTCTACATGCTTTATTCCTAAGATTGGGAGCAAGACAAGGATATTCCCTCTTATCACCCCTATTCAACTTTGTACTGGAAGTCCTAACTAAGATAAGAAAAGGAAATAAAAGGTGTGGAGATTTAAAAATAAGATTCAAAATTGTGTTCTTCCACAAGTGATATGATTGCCTATTTAGAACCCTTCCTCCAAAAAACCCCAAATTTTTGAACTAATATGCAAGTATAGCAAGGTTACAGAATAAAAGGTTGATTTACGAAAGCCAGTTATTCTATATACAGGCATTGAAGATTTGAAATTTTAAATTAAGAACACATCATTTACTATAGCACCAAAAAAGAGAAATACCTAAGGAAACCTTACAAAATATGCATAAGAAATACACATTTGAGCAAAACTATAAAATTTAAATAAATGGAGAGCTATTCCATGTTTGTGGGTAGAAAGACTTAATATTATTAAGATGTCAATTCTTCCCAACTTGATCTATAGGTTTATTACAATCCCGACTAAAAATTAAGCATATTATTTTGTGGATAGTGACAAACTGATTCTAAAGTTTGTGTAGTGTGGCAAAAGACCCAGAGTAGCCCACACAATACTGAAGAAGAAGCAAGCTGAAGGACTAATATGATCTGACATCTAAACTTAATATACATCTAAATGAATCAATGGAATAGAGTGGAGAGCCCAGAAATGAATGAACACAAATACGGTCAACTCATCTTTGACAAAAAATCAAAGGCAACTCAATGGAGAATTTTTTCAACAAATAATGCTCAAGCAACTTGGCATTTATATGCAAAAAATTGAATCTAAATACAGACCTTGCACCCTTTATTTTTCCACTGCTCAAGACAGTTTTTGTTTTTTGAACTTTAATTTTTTATTTTATTTTAAAGAGATGGTATACAAGTGTTCATTATGTAGGTATTATTGTTGATGAGGTGTGCCCCCTCTTCCCCAGGCAGACTCCCACTACTACCAATCCTTTTCTTATAGTATTATGATAATTGTTCAAGGTTCGTTTATAAGTCAGAACATGAAGACCTTGTACCCTTTATAAAAATTAACTCAAAAGGAATCATAGACATAAATATAAATGCAGACTATACAATTTATAGAATATAACATAAGAGAAAATATAGGTGACCTTTGGTTTGGTGATGACATTTTAGATCAGCAAAATCATGATCTATGAAATAAAAATGTGATAAATTGCACTTCATTAAAATTAAAATATCTGCTCTGCAAAAGACACTGCTTAATGAATAAAATGCAATCTAATTTTCTTTTGCACCAGAGATTATGAACATCCCTGGATGACTGAAGCCACAATTAGCATCGGGCACTCGAGAAGAGTAGACGACTGAGAGGAAGCACTAGGAAGTAGGGCAAGGGGGATTTTCACAAGATGTTGAGTCCAAATGGCTATCCCGTCTGAAAGAAATAAGAAACCCTGTAAACATATTCATTGCTTATATATAACCGTGTTTTCTCACTTCACTTTAGAATGTGTACTGGGTTTTAAAATGTATAGAATTCTTATTTTACCCAAATTTGTGGATGAATTGACAAGCAAAATTATAAATCATGAGTTTCCTAAATCAGAATTCAAAGCACAAGTTAGTCTTAAAGTCCTGAGGCCAGATTTCTTCACCTGGTTTTGCTAGAACACCTGGACTTTAGTATTCTCATTTGTAAAGCAAAAGCAGTTACTATTTTTAGTCAACATTGTAAAATCAAAAGATAAAACGTGGGAACTGCAGAAAACTATAGGCAACTGGAAAAATCACCTACATTCACATTGTTTAGCCATCACTGCCGTCAGCATTTGGGCTTTTCCTCATTCCTATGCCTAACTATTTTCTGTCATTATGTCACACTACAGAAAACGTATGACTACTTTCTCACTCGACCATTTTCCCATGGCTCTGCATAATTGTTAAGGACTCATCTAGCTCTATGACTTATAGGTATGTTTGGTTTCTTACAATTTTTTAAAATCTCTTTATCTTATGGAAAAAGACTCAAAAATCATGGTAAAAATATTTGATTTTTTAATCAATAAACAATTAAATCTGAAGTTCTTCATGGAGGCTAAATGTAACAAATTTACAAGTAGATTATTATAAAATTAGAATAAATTATTACAATATTTTATTGACATTTTTGTTCCTTTATGGGATTATAGTCCAGAGAAAAGTCCAGCATGGTGAATTGAAGGGTCAATTTTGCCACTTCTCTCTCCCATAGGAGAAACATATGATTTGCAATGTCAGAAGTTAGCTTTCATAATAAATTACTGGGATGAATAAATATAAAGTTTTAAAAATCTGAAAGATCTTTTCAACTAAGCAGTGTAGAGTATCCATTTTTACCCCCTGGTAAATTAATGAAACAATATTGGTGCTATGCAGAAAATAATGAAAATGGCTGCCTTTGAGGGTTATGGTAGGCTTTTTGTTCCACTAAAATTGTATTGAGAGCTCAGTGATACAATGTTGGAAGTTTAGACATTGACCAAATACTGCATGAGCATCTACTACATACAAGACATTAGTCTTAGGCAGGCGGCATCTGAGGAAAATTAAGACACTGTTGTCTGCAGGAACTCACAGTAGAGTAGGGGGTGGTGAGGATGACGTTTAGATGTAAAGTAAAGTGCAAAGGGCTAAGGGTTATAGCAGACAGGTACCTGAGGTGCGACAGGAATTTTTTTCTTCTGTTGACCTGGATAAATGTTCCCATGGATCATTCCATTCAAGGAAGGGGTCCTTTCTCTAAGCAGTGTCACTTGTTAACACAAAACACACAGTAGGCTTTTCCATTCTGTTTAGTCTAAATGGACTAGGTAAAGACTAAATGGAATGAATTCCAAATGTAATTCAATAGGGGCATCCCCTCTACTATATGGGGAGAGAAGCAGTCCCAAAGTCTATTTTGTAAAAACAAACAAACAAAAACAAGGAAGAGGTGGAATCACAACCGCTAGGAGACACAGTATCAAAGCTTCCAATACTGCAAAGGGAAATAGTTTTGACGTCTCCAAGATTAGGTCCCAGGGAGGTAATTAAAAGGCCCTTCACATGAAAGTGCTCAGAAATATTTACAGGAACATACCCAAGAGAAGGAGTTTATTTTTGGATTATTATCACTAAAGTTGCTTTGCTTCTTAATTAAGTCTTCAGATCTTTGGAACCATAAAATATTTCATTGCCTTCCTAGTAACTTTTGGCTATAAATGACCAGGGAAACCAACACATGCATCCAAGTAGTACCAAATGTCAGGATGAAAGGCAAGCAAATCTGCAGCAGTCGCCCAGATGATTCTAAATATCTAGATCATTGTTTAAAATGTATTTAATTTGGTGCCAACATCACTACACTGGAGTAGCATACTTTTACTCCTTAGGTAAAGCTCTAGCTCCCTTTTCTTTAAAAAAAAAATTCAACAGGGAAATCCCCTTTGGGTCCCTTCCCACTGCAGGAGCTTTTCTGACCTCTCAATAAATCCTGCTTTAAAAAAAAATCAATAGCTTTAGGAAATACAAATTATTTTTGATTACATGGATGCATTATATAGTGGCAAAGAAGTCTGGGCCTTAAATGTACCCACCACCCCCACCTGTACACATTGTACCTGACAGATAATTTTTTATTCCTCCCCTTCTTTCCAACTTCCTCCATCTGAGAGAAGAAATCAAACTATCTCTGTAGGTTGATGAGATGATATTATGCATAGAAAATTCTAAAGAGTCCTCCAAAAGACTCTTGGACTTGGTAAATGAATTCAGAATATAAAATCAAAACACACAAAATCCGTAGTACTGCTATAACCAATAGCAACCAATCTAAGAATCAATTCAATAACTCAATTCCATTTACAATAGTTGCCAAAAAACTAAAATACCTAAAAGTATACTTAACCAAGAAGATGAAAGATGTCTACAAGAAGAACTACAAAACACTGATGAAAGAAATTGTAGAGGACATAAATTAATGGATAAAGTCTCATGCTCATGAATTGGAAGAATCAACATTGTTACAATGACTATACCACCCAAAGTAATCTAGAGGCTCAACACAATCCCTATCAAACTACTAGTTCCTTTTCTTATACTCAGATTTATCCTTCTATATTTTATTAATCTGTTCACTTGTCTGTCTGTTCACTAGGACTAATTTTGGAAGGCGAAACTTCATATCTCTCTTGCTCATCATTTTTCCCAGTGTCCAGCACAGTACCCAGAGTAGATGAATGAATGAACTAGGGCAATTTATACTGGACCATCACTAAGTGGAGTGTGCTCTGGTACAGGCAGCAGGAAGGGAGCTCTGCCAAGGGTCAGTCAATTCCTTAGAGGTTTCCCTAAGTGGGTGCACAATGACTTCAGCTGCACTAGTGTCCAAGGATATTTTCCTTATGCCAGTTGAGGATGGTCAGAAGTGGGACTGGATGCCAACCCGATATCCTGATATCATTTTAGTATCCAAATGAGAACATTAAAGGCCATCTGGTGAGGCATTCACATTTTAAAGATGGAGAAGATGTGGTACATATGGGAATAGCTGTTGGCCCCAAGGCACAAGTTAGCAGGGGACACTTTCATACTGTCTTCAGACATTTCGTTTAGTTCTCTTTCCCTACAATCAGTTGCCTGTCTTAAGACCTTTGGAACTCAACAGGCCAGGGTTTCAGTGGCAGCTCCATGAAGGAAGTGTCTATGTAGACTTGGCAGGTCACTTCTTCGTTTTTGAACCCCACTTTTCCTAATTAAGAAAATTAGCCTTATCACAAATGACTCCCAGGGATGCTAGCTGGCCTTAAAGGAAGCAGTCCATGCAACTGCCCAGCAGAAGGCCAAGGACACGATTGATTCCCAACCCATAATTCATTTTCCCTCTTCTTACGCGCATGAGGTCATTGGAGACAAGCAAAGGTGAGCAGAGTGTCCTCAGCCAGGGCCAGCTTTGCAGAGGGGTCTAGCTGCTCAGATGCTTTTCCTCCCTCAGGAGGTGAATTTGGAGCCCAAACCTGCCTCGATGTGGTCTTGCTCTGAGGAGACTCTCCCCTCTGCTCACTACTAATATCCCCCAAGGAAATGCAGCCTTCAAAACCCAGGCTTTCAAATTTACTTAGTAAAATGAATGAAAGAACCTTTGGAGGAATAAAGTGATTTCTTTCTCTCTCCACTTGTTTGCTTTTCCATACACTCCCAAGATGGCTCACATGTTAGCTGTTAATCACACCATCTGTTTAAATAGTACTTCAGTAAATGATTCGATTCATACTTTTCTTGTAAAAGAATCTTTTTCAGGACAATGTTTATGTCTCTGTTATTCTTTATTTGGCAATATGGCATGAGATGAGCTATTTTAACTTTGCTATCATTGAAAACACATATTGAATTTCCCATTTCTTAACTATGCTGAACTCAGGAACTTCTTTGCATTTATTACACTTGACTCTAGGCTTAGGGTGGGGGGTGGGAGTGTAACCAGATAGAGATTCTATTTTCTTATCAGAAAAAAAAAAAACAGAGACAAAAAATTCTAGATAATATTTTTATTGATATCTTGAATTTAGTGACAATTAGTAGGTTCTAACTACATGTGACAATTAGTAGGGCAAGCAAATGTGAACAGTGTCCTTGGTGGTTGGTAAGGGTCAGCTATATTGAGGGGTCTGGCTGCTCAAATCCATCTTATAACTCTGGAGGCAAAATCACTGGTTTAGAGAGATTTGGGGAAGAAGACACTGAGCCCCCCTAGCAAGTCCAGGTCCAAAGCTCGAGTGATACCCTGGAAAGGAGGCATAAAGGCTGTTAGGGCCTTTAAGGAAGAGGATTAGAGTACAGGAGAACTTTTTATTGCTTCAAGCTGCCCTGTGGACTTCTGAAAACCGTGTATCTATGGGAATGTCTGGAGAAGATCAGATAGCAGTATGGATATGCCCTAGTGATGGTCCAGATAGATGTTACTCTCTCCTGTTTCCCAAGACCTTTAGCCACGTGAAAAGTGCTACATTTTACAGTAATGTACAAAGTGTAAGGGATGTGCAAATGAGTCACATGTAAACTTGTGTGTGGAGTTACTGATGAAGGAGGAACTCTCTGGGCTTTCTTAAGGCCTTCCAAGTTATGGTCCCTGATCCATCTATACAAACTTATAACTGTTCTGACACGTCTCAAAGGAAGACATTCAAGCAGCCAACAAACATGAAAAACTGCTCAGTCTCACTATCATCAGAGAAATGCAAATCAAAACTGCAATGAGATACCACCTAACATCGGTAAGGATGGCTATCATTAAAAAGTCAGAAAACAACAGGTGTTGGCAAGGCTGCAGAGAGAAAGAAACGCTTCTACACTGTTGGTGGGAATGTAAGCTAGTTCAGCTATTGTGGAAAACAGTGTGGAGTTTTCTTAAAGAACTAAAATTTGAGCTATCATATTATATGATCCGGAAATCTCACCTCTGGGAATATACCCAGAGGAACATAAATTACTCTACCAAAAAGACACCCGCACACATATGTTCATTGCAGCCCTACTCACCATAGCAGAAACATAGAACCAACCCAGATGCCCATAGAAAGTGGAATGGATGAAGAAAATATGGCACATTTTCACAATGGAAGACTACAGAGCCATAAAAAAGAACAAAATCATGTCCTTTGCAGCAACATAAATGCAACTGGAGACCACCGTTCTAAGTGAACTGTCACAGAAAACAAGTTGAATACCGCATGTTCTCACTTATAAGTGGGCCCTGATCACTGAATACACGTACACAAAGGTGAGAACAACAGACTCTGGACACTGCTAAAGGAGGGAGGGAGAAAAGAGGGACAAGGGGCACACAACCACACACTGGGTACCAGGTCCACTAAAAGGGGAGAGAGGACTCACTAGAAGCCCAAACCTCACCTGTACGCAATTCACTTATGTAGCAAATCCTCACATGTACCCCACAACTAAAATAAAATAAAATAAAATAAAATAAGAACTTACTATTGTTCCCACAAATACCTTATACCTTTCTAACTCTGCACAGGATAGAAACAGCGACTGTAAAATGCATGTGGTTCTCAACTAGCAAACTTCTCTCCAACCCTGAAAGCCCAGCAAGAATGTCTTTTTCAATATGCGCCTTCTTCATCCACCCTTTATCTTTCGGACTGGAGAGTCAGAGTTAATGCCTACTTCATCGGTATACAGATGCTTTTACCTCGTAAATGTATTTACCTCCTAACTCCATTAATAAGGTAACAGGAAGTCTGCCCTCGAGAGAACAGGAGAAATTGCTTCACTTCTTGCTTTCTTACATCAGTGCTATGTCAACTCTGTCTCTCTGTCACAAGATAGTCTAGAAAAGTCAAAATCATCTTGCTATCCTGACTCAGTCCTCTTACGGTGATGACATCATGCTAACTGAAAGTTGTGATCAGAAAGAAGGCACTCTAGATAACTTAGGCACACAAGATGTGACAGATTACAGAATGACTACAAATTATTCCCATTGCTAAATGTATGTCCCTTGGCTATGTGACTTTGTCACTTCCTCCATCAAGAGGTGAAGTCTAGTACTCTGCCCCTTGGATATGGGTTTGACTATGTGGCTTGCTTTGGCTAATAGTGCTTTAACAAATGTAATACATTCAAATACTTATGCATTGATGCTTTCTCTCTTTTGTTGAGTTTAGAAGCCCGAGAATACTTCTATGTGAATGATCTTGAAATAATCTACTCAAGAGACAAGGTAGAGGAGAACTGAGGTGTTTCAGTGAATAGTCTGCCAGTCACTATATTGCTGACTGGGGCCTTCTAAAACTGTCCAGACTTTGGAGATCAACTGAGGTAGCCCAACCCAGAAGAGTTGCCAGTTAGCTCACAAGATTGTGAAAAAATAATAAATACTTATTGTTTTAGAAACTGCAGGGGGTTGCATTTAACATCAACAAGCGTACATGATCTTAAACCAGGTGAAGTGGGGTCCAAAGGGAGACCCAAAGTTTCCCTGTAAAATGACCACTTATCTACCTAACCCCAAATTGTACCCCACACCTTTAAAACAAATACATTTTTAAAAATAAAAATAATATTCCATCGTGTATATGAAACACCTTTTTATCCAGTCCTCTTTCTATGGGCAGTGTGGTTGGTTCCATGTCTTTGCTATTGTGAACAATGCTGCAACAAACATATTTGTGCAGTTATTTTTTTCATAAAGTGATTTACGTTCCTCTGGGCATATTCCCAGTAGGGAGGTTGTGGGGTCATATGGAAAGTAGAGTTTTAGACCTTTTAGGAATCGCCAAACTGCTTTTCCACAAAGGTTGTACTAGTTTACACTCCCACCAACAGTGTAGAAGTGTTCCCTTTTCCCCGCATCCTCTCTAGCATCTGTTGTTTTTTGAGTTATTGTTGATGACCATCCTGACTAGAGTTAGGTGGTATCTCAGTGTAGTTTTAATTTGCATTTCTTTAATGACTAGTGAGGCTGAGCATTTTTTCATGTATCTGTTGGCTGCTCATATGCCTTTGTTTGAGAAGTATCTATTCATATTTTTTGCCTACTTTGTAATGGGGTTGTTTGTTTTTTTCCTTTCAGCACGTTTGAGTTCCTTGTAGATCCTACATGTTAGGCCTTAGATATACAGTTGACAAATATTTTTTCCCAGTCCATGGGCTGTCTCCCTGCTCTCTTGATGATTGGACAAAATTATGACCTTCATAGCAACTTGGATTTACTTAAGAGTCTGTAATATTGAGTGACCTATCTCAGAAACAAAGAACTGGGTATCAAATGTTCTCACTCATAAGTGGACCTTTGAACATTTATCTTAATACTATAAGAAAAGGACTGTCAGTAGTGGGAAATTGCCAAGGAGGAGACGGGATTGGCAGTAGTGGAATTCTGCCAGGGAAGGGGGACACACCTCATCAACAAGGATGCCTGCTTAATGATCATTTGCATACTTAACTCTGAATTGCATCCCACATCTTTAAAATAAAAATTTTAAAAATTAAAAATTAAAATAAATAAATAAATAGAAATTAGTATTTATTGTTTTAAGCCAGAAGAAAGAAACCATTTTGGACAATCCTATGCAAATAAACTTAAATATCTGGATAATTTTTAGAGACAGAAAGCCTAGTAGACCAATTGCAAAATAAATAAATAAATCTACATAAGTATTTCCCTCCAATAAATGGCACCAGACTAAGATTTTATGAGAAAATTCTACAGAACCTTCAAAAATAATATTATTCCAATGCTACCTAAATGATTTCAGAGCATAGAAAAAGAACATACAGCCAGGCTCAGTGGCTCAGCCTGTAATCCCGCGCTTTGGGAGTCTGAGGTGAGTGAATTGCCTGAGCCCGCAGGTTCGAGACTTGCCTGGGCAACTTGGCGAGACCTCATCTCTACAATAAATAAAAAAATTAGCCGGGTGTGGTAGCACACGCCTGTAGTTCCAGCTACTGGAAGGCTGAGGTGGAAGGATTGCCAGAGCCCAGCAGGTCGAGGGTGCAGTGGCTGGGAGCGGCCACTGCACTCCAGTCTGGGTGACAGAGTGAGACTCCAACTCAAAAAAAAAAAAAAAAGAAAGGAAAAGAACACACAATGCTTTCGGATTCACTTTATAAACTTCTTATTTTAAAATAATTTCACCAGAAGTATTGCAAGAATAGCACCAAAAAATTTAATGTCAAGAATCATGCATTGCATTTAGCTGTCCTGTCTCTTTATCCTTCTTTAATCTAAAAGAATTTTCAGTGTCTGTCTTTATGACTTTCACCTTTTGTAAGAATGGAAGTCAGTTAGTTTTCAGAATGGCTTCTCAATTTGAGTTCATGTGACGTTGTCTCATAATTAGATTCAAATTATCTATTTTTTGGTTAGGAATATCACTGAACTTTTTTGTTTCTTCTCACTGCATAATATAACAAAGTATGCGATACTGTTTTGTTCCAATATTAGTGATGTTAACTTGGAACACTCGGTTATATTGGTGCATGCCCAGTATCTGCACTGTAAGGTTATTAGAGTATTTTCTCCTTTGTATGATTTCCCCTTTGTGTGATAGGTATTTATGAAGAAATACTTTGAGACAGTATAAATATCTTATTTCCCATAAAATTCCCACTGAACAGTTCTAACATAGCATCATCATTTTATTAAGTATGATGGATTTTTAAAAACCTTTAAAGCCTAAGTTATTTTATTACATTTGCTTTATCATTCTCTCTGTAAGTATTTACATATGTGTGTGAGAGTGTATGTGTGTAATATGTTTCTAACCCATTGAAATTAAGTTGCAGACACAGTAATTTAGTAATGTCATTCTTTTATAACCAAAGCATAATTACAAACAACAAGAAATTAACATTAACACAGTAGTATTAACTTATCTACAGGCCTTACTCAAATTTTAATAATTATCTCAATAGTGTCCTTTATAGGAAAAGAAAATTCTGAATCACAAGTTATATTCAGTTGTCATGTCTCTTTATTTAGTTTCCTTTAATCTGAAACAGTTCAAATTTTCTTTGTCTTTCATGACCTTGTCATTTCTGAGAAGTACATAGCGGTTACTTTGCAGAATGTCCCTCAATATGGGTTTGTCTGATGTTTCCTCATGATTATTATTATGCACTTTTGGCAGGAATATCACAGAAATGATGAGTTCTTCTCAGTGCATTATAATGAAAGATAAACAATATCAATTTGTCCCATTACAGGTGTTGTTAACTTTTGTTTTTCTTTTTTTTTTTTTGAGTTGGAGT
Organism: Cephalopachus bancanus; assembly: GCA_027257055.1. Lineage (NCBI taxonomy): Eukaryota > Metazoa > Chordata > Mammalia > Primates > Tarsiidae > Cephalopachus > Cephalopachus bancanus. The sequence continues at coordinate 818,412 of JAPVLO010000684.1, forward strand.
CTCACTCTGTTGCCCAGACTGGAGTGCAGGGGCCGCTCCCGGCCACTGCAGCCTCGACCTGCTGGGCTCCAGTGATCTTTCCCAGCGTTCCAAGGGCTGTTAACTTTTATGATCATTTTCTTAAGGTGGTGTCTGCCAGGTTTCTCCATTGTGAAGTAAGAAGTTTTAACTTTGTCAGTAGTAAATATCTTGTGGTAGGTACTTTGAGACAATGTAATTAATTGGTTACTCATCAAACACTTACCCTTAGTTTTAATATCTAAAATTGATGCTTGCAGTGGTGCATTTATTCCATTCACATTCAGGCTAATTATTGAAATGTGAGAGTTCATTCGTATCATAGAGTTCTTATAGAGTTGTTCTTCCACTTGGTTTATTGTCGTTTTTTTTGGTTTGGGGTTTGGTTCGTGTGCATTTTATTCTTTTTCCTGTACTCTTGTGAAGAACATTGTTCTTTTTTACCCTTTTCTTCTGTGTTTAGTACTTTCTTAAGTGTTTCATGTAGAGGTGGTTTGGTGGCAGCGTAAGTTCTTAGGGATTGGATATCTGGGAAAGATTTTAATTCTCCCTCACTGATGAAGCTTAATCTGGCTGGGTAGGTTATTCTTGGTTGAAATTGTTTATCTTTTAGGACTTTGAAGATAGGGCTCCAAGCTCTTCTAGCCTGCAGGATTTCTGGAGATAAACCTGCTGCTATTCTAGTTGGTTTTCCATGGTAGGTGATCTGGCCTTTTTCTCTTGCTGCCTTTAGGATTTTTTCTTTTATGCCTACTTTGTTTAGGCGAATTATTATGTGTCTAGGAGTTGGTCTTCTCATTTGTTGTCTTGCAGGGGTTCTCTGAATCTCTTGTGTTTGAATTTTTGCATCATTGATTAGATAAGGAAAGTTTTCTTGAATGATCTCATGGAAGGTTTGTTCCAGTGTGGTCTCTGTCTCTCTTTCTGCCTCAGGAAGGCCAGTTGTTTCTGCAAAGCCAAAGAAACCATCAAGAGAGCAGGGAGACAGCCTACAGACAGGGAAAAAGTATTTGCCAACTCCAGATCTGACAAAGGCTTAGCATCTTGGATCTCAAATGTGCTGAAAAGAAAAAAAACAAACAACCCCATTATAAAATGGGCAAAAGATATGAACAGACACTTCACAAAGGAAGATATTCGAGCAGTCAACAGACACATGAAGAAATGCTCAACCTCACTAATCATCAGGGAGATGCAAATCAAAACCACACTGACATACCACCTAACTCCAGTCAGAATGGCAATTACCAATAACAAAAAATAACAGTTGTTGGAGAGGGTGTGGCGAAAAGGGAACACTTCTACACTGTTGGTGGGAATGTAAACTAGTGCAACCTCTGTGGAAAGCAGTGTGGCGATTCCTAAAAGCTTTAAACATCAACCTCCCATATGACCCTGCAATCCCCCTACTGGGAATATACCCTGAAGAACTCAAAACATTCTATAAAAAAGATATCTGCACACGAATGTTTGTCGCAGCATTGTTCACAATAGCAAGAACCTGGAACCAACCATGCTGTTCATCAAAAGAGGACCGGATTAAAAAATGTGGTACATATACACGATGGAATACTATGTAGCCATAAAAAAGAACAAAATCATGAATTTCACAGCAGCCTGGATGGAACTAGAGTCTATAATACTGAGTGACCTCTCACAGAAACAAAGATCCGAGTATCACATGTTCTCACTCATATAGTGGACCTTGATCATCCAATGCACTACCATAAGAAAATGACTGACAGTGGTGGGAAACTATAGGGGGGGAAGGGGGATGGGACTGATGGTAGTAAACATCTGTCTAGGGACGGGGAGACACCTGTTATCAACAAGGGGGCCTGAATGAAGAATATTTGTATACCTAACCCTTAACTGTACCCCACAATATCATAATAAAAAATATTGATTAAAAAAAAAAAGATTGACACTTGCGTAAGTCAATTGTTATGATGATGGCTGCCAAATGGTAATTTTCTATATTCATCATTTCTTCTGCACTCATTAGTTCCCAATCTAGTGTTAGGAAGGGTTTTTCCTCTTTTACAATTATTTATTTTAATATATGGGATTCTTTTTTTCTGTGAATTATAGCATGCTACTGTAATAATTTATATAGATGCTCAAATTGTCCCTGATTTGGCCATTGGTATACACTTAAATCTGGCTCCTGTTTTTTGAACATGTACACACCATTCTTTGGTCACTTTCTTATTTTCTGAATAACATGATGTTTGCAGTTTGTCATGTACTTTTCCAGTCACAGCCTTGAAATCGGCCATTTCTCCAAATAACTGATTCTTCAGTGGTGGTTATGTCACTGCTTTTAGGCTCTTTGAGTGGAAAGAGTGAGAAAATGTGTATATACATGCATGCACATCAGCAGATGTATATGTAAATGTATGCATAAATGTATACATGTATACTCTTTTCATATCTATTTATCATTTGATAATTCTGTCTATCTACTTTTCTATCATCTGTCAAACTATAAGTTCATGCTAATACATCTTACTCCAATCTATCAAAACATGGTTCTTTTCAATGTTACCCCTTTTATATTTGATACACTCTGAAGATAAAGGAAGTGTTCATGGATGCAGGCAGCTTCTGGAAGCTAGAAAAGAGAAGAAAATTATCTCCTAGAGCTTTCAGAATGAACATGTCTTTGCCAACACCTTGATGTTGCCCATCAAATCCATTTCAGACTTCAACCTCCAGAATTGCTAGATAATAAATTTGTGTTGTTTTAAGCCAATAAACAGCTTATGTTAACCAGCTAGCTAGTGGCTATTTTTTACAGTAATGATAGGAAATGTATATAGGAGTATTGTTTTAGTTTTCTTCACCATCATGGTGGTTTGATTTCATCAGCAGAGGTGCTCTCTTTTACTCTTCTTACAATAGCTTTATTTGTGACTAATCATTTCATAAATCTGCAGTAGTTCATAAAATTCTTAGTTCAAGGGCACCCTCTTCTGTTCATATGAAAAAATAGTTTTATTTTTTAATATTTTGCTTGGCTTTTTAAAACTTTTTTGGGGGGTGATAATAAGAGGGATTTGTGTTCTGCTGCTCTATTTTGGTTTTCTTTCCTCCTGCAAAATCTTAATTTTTGCCCTGCTGCTTCTTTTCCTTTTCACTACCCAGTCCTTAAAGTGTGAGTCTCCCATCTTTTTCATCTTCTTCTTTACCATAAATGATGATGTTTGAAGTTTTACCTCAAATCAGGGACACTTTTTAATTCCTTCCTTGCAGTAAAAAGTTTGATTTTCTAGGACATTTTCAATACTTTCACATTGATTGTTACCCAGCCTTTCTTTTTTGAGTTGGAGTCTCACTCTGTCGCCCAGATGGGAGTGCAGTGGCTGATCCCGGCCACTGCAGCCTCGACCTGCTGGGCTCCGGCGATCCTTCTGCCTCAGCCTACCAAGTAGCTGGAACTACAGGCGCGTGCTACCACATCCCGGCTAGTTTTTGATTTATCGTAGAGAGAAGTATCGCCCTGGGTGGGTCTCGAACCTGCAGGCTCAGGCAATCCACTCACCTCGGCCTCCCAAAGCGCTGGTTTTACAGGCTGAGCCACCGAGTCCGGCCGTTACTTAGTCTTTCTAACAAATATTTTAGATTCATCTTAGGCTTACTGCTAGAGACTCTTTTCTGTTTCCAGGCAGTTTTTTCCAGATTGCCCTTACTCTCTGTAAAGAAATGTGACACAAGTCCTTGAGAAATAGCTCACTGGAACTTGTCAGGTTATTTACTTACAAGTAACTTAAATAATATAAAGTTTGGGCATTATCTATCTTCTAGTTGAGTTGTGGACATTTATTTTTGTCATTTTATTAGTTCTTTAAGCCCCTTAATTGTAGTAAGAATTCCAATCTACTAGGACTCTTTTAGTTTATTTGTACTTAATATGAATTTCTCTATCTGGTGGTGACTTTAGGTCCATTTTAGGTTTATTGCTAGCTCTCCTTTTCTCTCTTTCAATCAGTTTTTTTCCAGGCTGCTCTCCATAAAGCAAATATGATTGGAGTCCTTGCAAGAAAGTCCATTGAGGCCTGATGTTTATTGAGAACTGGTTACAGGTGCCAAAGTTTCGATATTTTCTATGTTTTAGCTAAACTGTTGATGTGACTTTTCTGTATATTTATTCGTTGTTTTTTGTTATTGTTGTTATGTTTGGATTTTTTTTAATAATTTTTTTTCCTTTTTTTTTATTGTGAAGTTGTGGGGTACAGTTAAGGGTTAGGTATACAATTGCGTTTCATTCAGGCACCCTGTTGATATAGGATGTTTCCCCGTACCCAGACAGATATTTGCTACTGTTAATTCCATCTCCCTCCCCCCACCATAGTTTCCCAGTACAGTCAGTCATTTTCGTATAGTATTGCATTGGATGTTTAAGGTCCATTATATGAATGAGAACATGTGATACTCGGATCTTTGTTTCTGTGAGAAGTCACTCAATATTATAGACTCTAGTTCCATCCAGGTTGCTGCGAAATTCATGATTTTGTTCTTTTTTATGGCTGCATAGTATTCCATCGTGTATATGTACCACATTTTTTAATCCAGTCCTCTTTTGACGGACAGCATGGCTATTTCCAGGTTCTTGCTATAGTGAACAATGCTGCGATAAACATGTGTGTGCAGGTATCTTTTTTATAGAGTGATTTGTGTTCTTCAGGATATATTCCCAGTAGGGGGATTGCGGAGTCATATGGGAGGTTGGTATTTAGAGCTTTTAAGAATCGCCACACTGCTTTCCACAGAGGTTGCACTAGTTTACACTCCCACCAACAGTGTAGAAGTGTTCCCTTTTCGTCACACCCTCTCCAGCAGCTGTTATTTTTTGAGTTGTTGATAATTGCCATTCTGACTGGGGTTAGGTGGTATCTCAGGGTGGTTTTGATTTGCATCTCCCTGATGATTAGTGAGGTTGAACATTTCTTCATGTGTTTGTTGGCTGCTCGGATGTTTTCCTTTGTGAAGTGTCTGTTCAAATCTTTTGCCCATTTTATAATGGGGTTGTTTGTTTTTTTCTTTTCAGCATGCTTGAGTTCCTTGTAGATCCAGGATGTTAAGCCTTTGTCGGACCTGGAGTTGGCAAATACTTTTTCCAAGTCTGTAGGCTGTCTCCCTGCTCTCTTGA